>SJYQ01000489.1:576785-596192 GCA_006410935.1 Redunca redunca | reverse complement strand
CTAACTAAAGTTTTACTTAGGTATAAACCTTATAGCATTGTATACTTGTATTAGAAAAAAAGAGAAAGGATTAAAATTAATGACCTAAGTTTTAATTTTAGGAAGCTGGAGTAGCAAAGAGAAATTTAATTTATATATATATATAAAGAAAACCAGAGTAACAAATATCCAGTGTTCTTTAAACTGATTTTCTCAAGCAAGGTTTTTAAAAATACCTCCTGGAAGATACTTGATGGTTGACTTCTCTTATAAGAGCCTAAGATAAGAAGATAGTCTGTATCTCATGTTAAACATGAAAATATGGGGCCTGTGGAAGAGCTAGTGTTTGCATGAAGGCCAAGAACAGAGACCAGCAGACCCAGACCTGCAAGGATGCAAAAGCATAAAGTTCCCCAAGCAGTGGGGGAATTTCAAGTGGTTAAGTGATTGGAAAAGTTGATGATCTATGCTTAGTTGTGTATACAATGAGGCATTTAAAATGCATTTTCTCAGGGATTATTTCTATGTAAGATAAGGAAGTTTTACTTTAAAAACATTCCATATTTCAAAAGAACTCTTGAGTGAAAGAATCAAGTGACAAAAGTTGTCACTGGGGATACAGAGCAACTGGAAATAATAATGATGTTTGGTCATCTAGAAAATCTTTTTCTTGTAAATAATCTGTAATATATGTGCTAATATCTCCCATCAAGGGGAAATAATCTCTCAGGTAGCAAAGTTACTGGGCATGTAAAAGAAAAGTAGTGTTGGCTCTTTTGTTTGCGTTTTTATTCTGCTTCACCATTTCTGGACTGTTGCAAAGCATTTCTACAGCCAGTTCTCTCACTTTTTTAAAAATAAAACCTCTTATCTCCTTAATTTTTCTATAATTTTTGACACCCTCTAAGTGGAGAATTGTTTAAAATGGTGTAATTAGAGTTGAAAGATTCTGGCAGGAGCCACAGTTGTGTGCAGAGGTGAAGGAAGACCCCCATGACAGGACTACGTGACCTTGTTTTCTACAGGAAGTACCAGAGACAGGAAGAGGGTGGACAAGATTTCCCAGAATCCCTGCTCCTACCATAACACCTGTGAACCAAGCTGGCAATACGATTATCTAGTCTTACTTCATAAAATCTAATTCCAGGAACAAACTGTAAACACCTTGTCCCTATATTTATCCTATAAATGAGAAAGATGGGTTACAATGTTCTATCCAAAATACACTGGATTCAGGTCATCTATACAGAATTTTCTTTTTTTAACAAAAAGTTTGGTTTGAGAAATCAATATGATGGCCAGGTACTTTCCTTGGTTTTCAACATGTCTAGAAATGTTCCTTTCTTCATGGCAGGGGGGGAAAAAAAGATGTTCTAAGTGTACCAGAATACAGCATTCTTTCTTTCCTCCCAGACACATTTATAATTTCTGTGGTTGATCTTCTAATTTAAGCCCCAGAATATTTCTGCCTTTGACTTTCAAGTCAATCACATTGACATGTGTGATTTACTGCCTTTGTAGTACTGTAATTTAACACAATTACATTCCTTGCATCTAGGAATATTTTAAGTGAAGTACTAATAAAGCCAATTAAATCTCCCCAGGCTGGTTATTAGGTTCTATGCTTTCTACAATCTTACTTTTTTAAGGACTAATAGTGTTTTGTTCTCATCAAAATAGTTTAGGATGATCTTGAATACAGACTAAAATGCTAGAAAAAAGTACGAGAGTCTTTTAAATCACTTTTAGTATTATAAAATATCAGCATCATTTCTTTTTCTTTTTATAAAAACAACCTAGCAATTATGCTTACTTTAAAAAATACACATAGTTATTTTACAAAACCTTCCTGGGACCAGTATAATATTCTTATTCTTGAATCATTACTCTGACTTTCAGTAGCATCCTATATTGATTTTAAGATCTCGCTTATGGCTTTTTAGGCATTTCATGGTTTAAATATTCTATACCTTTCAGATTGATTACTTCTATATTGTCTGTCACTTTTTTTATTGTCAGAGCAGGGGCTGCTTTCTGCTCTGTTGTCACAAATGGATTCCCGTGAGGCTAACACTTTTCATGCATCTTGCCAACAGAAATTGCTACTTCTTGAAGTAAGTAATTCTGAGCCTCTTACAGCTTTATAAAACAGAGGTGCAACATTTTTACCACTGGATTTGAAATGCTTACTTATCTGAGGGTTTGTTCTTAGACTAAGTGAAATGATTCTGGGGAAGGCTTTGTAAACACTGGTTGTATCTGCTTCTTGACAATAGTGATGCTTTTATCTAACTCCCTTTCCTAAAAGTATGTCAAACAAGCAGGTACGTTTCATGTAACAGCTGCTTAATTGCTTTCTTATCACTGATCTCAAGACTTTTCTAATATTATTTGTATACATTTCCCAAAGTGGGTGACTATATTTCCATGATGCAGTCTCATTTGCAAAGGTTCTCAGTGATCATAATGGTATGTTTTACTTTTTTCCTAAGAAAACTATGAATATTATGGTAGCCCTAGAACTGCCTTGAATCCATAGTGGTACAAAATTGGCTGTTAATTGTGAATTTGATATTTTGTATTTTAGTTTCATAAGACAATTGAAATTTAAATTTCAGGTATTCAAAAAATAACATTTTATTTTAAAAATTTGTTTGAAAGTAATTTTTTTACTGGGCTCCCCTAGTGGCTCCATAATAAAGAATCTGTCTGCCAATGCAGGAGACATGCAATCAGTCCCTGGGTCCAGAAGATCCCCTGGAGGAGCACATGGCAACCCTCTCCAGTATTCTTGCTTGGGAAATCCCATGGACAGAGGAGCCTGGCGGGCTATAGTCCATGTGGTTGAAGAAGAGTTGGATATGATACGTTCACCATGCAGTTACAAAAAACCACCTTTGTTGATGTCGCCACTTATGTCAATAGCAAACTAAGTTTTGCAAAGCTTTCAAGCTCACAGTGGCATGTATAAGCTTTTCAAAACTTTAATTTTCATTTGAAAGCTCAAATTGTTTCATTGGCCACAAATACCATGACTTGTTCTCTTTGAAGTGGCAGCCTTGTTGTGTTCATTTTTAAGAAAAGTTAAGTCAAGTAGTTGAGTCTGAATACCACAGTTTGCCTGTCAATTTTTCTTTTAAATGAAAATGATGTTCCATAAAAATGACCAGTTCATCTCACAACCCGAAAATCACACAGGTATTTTTCCTAGAGAACCTACTTCAGTGTTCAGCAGAAGTGTTTTAAATGTATTTCACATTTGATCAGAGAGTATTAAAAAGGTACATACCCCAGTGTTTAGATTTAATACAATTAATGTTTACTACATTGCCAAGAAAGAAAAAGTGAAGTGTTAGTCAATCACTCACGTAGTGTTTGATTCTTTGCAACCCCAAGGACTATAACCTATCAGGCTCCTCTGTCCATGGAATACTCCAGACAAGAATACTAGGGTGGGTTGCCAGTCCCTGTTCCAGGGGATCTTCCTGATTCTGGGATCAAACTCGGGTTTCCTGCATTGCAGGCAGGTTCACCAAATAAACTCTTAATTAAAGTTGGCCATACACGTGTCTGACAGTAAGGACTACAATAAGTATCAGTACTACTGTATGCACCATTACCTTCATTCAAACAAAACACCAGAAATTTTACCCACTTAGTCCAAAAGAAAATCTCTGAGTATTATTTGAAAATAGTTTCATCTTCATAGAACCTACCTCTCACCCTGTAGAAGTCTTGCAGACCACACTTTGATAACTGCTGTTCTAGACAACGAGAGACATCGAACACGTAGAGGAAATATTTAATCACAAGTTAAAAACACTTTTAAAAAATTGAAAAAAAAATCCAGTATTTTTTAAATGTGTTTATATAAGATCTAAGAAAACATAGTTACTAGAAATAAACATTCAGTTCAGTTCAGTTGCTCAGTCGTGTCCGACTCTTTGCAACCCCATGAATCGCAGCAAGCCAGGCCTCCCTGTCCATCACCAACTCCCAAAGTTTACCCAAACTCATGTCCATTGAGTCCGTGATGCCATCCAGACATCTCATCCTCTGTCATCCCCTTCTCCTCCTGCCCCCAATCCCTCCCAGCATCAGAGTCTTTTCCAGTGAGTCAACTCTTCACATGAGATGGCCAAAGTATTGGAGATTGAGCTTCAGCATCAGTCCTTCCAATGAACACCCAGGACTGATCTCCTTTAGGATGAACTGGTTGGACCTCCTCTCAGTCCAAGGGACTCTCAAGAGTCTTCTCCAACACCACAGTTCAAAAGCATCAATTCTTCGGCGCTCAGCTTTCTTCACAGTCCAACTCTCACATCCATACATGACCACTGGAAAAACCATAGCCTTGACTAGACGGATCTTTGTTGGCAAAGTAATGTCTCTGCTTTTTAAAAACCCCAGAAACATGAAGCTCAAATAGTTAACCTAGTTTGAGAGATGGATTCCAGTATTATTGGGAATTGGATACTCATTAGTTTATAAAACTTTGAGTGGACAGGATTTATCTGGATCCAAAATACTTTGATGAGTGCAGAAAATAAGCCCAGTTAAAAATTCTGCATGCAATTCAGTTATTCAAATGTTTTAAGCTGTTTTTATCATATTTCTCAGCCTATCATGCAATTATGGGTTTTGACAACTGTTTTCCTGTGAATTTAGACAGCACGTGGTTATCTTATATTCTAATCGCAAACTGGCTACCTACATCTGGATAGACAAGACAAAGGCCACTGTCATTGTCAAGACTTTTATTTAAATCACTGTATCTCAACAGTCAGACTATTAGGTCTGCATAAAACTGTGGGGTGAGTTAAGAAAATTTTGCCAAGAGAATACACTCTGTTTAAGCTATTCAAGTTTCTTTTTCTATCAGGCATTAAAACCTAAGTAAAATGTGCATTCAAATCACACCTGTTTCAGTTTCTCAAAAGTGCAATTTCAGCTAATTTAAGAATTCATTCCTCTTAGGGACACATTTTACTGGGAGATTTAAGCTAGTGAGATCAGCCTGAGTAAATCATGCAGTTAACTGATTTTTGATAATAGAAAAATTTGGCTGGTTGGAAATGCTTATACACTGTGGAAGTGAAGAATGCAGGTGGGTCACCAAAAAGAATTCTGCTTCTATAAGCAGGAGGCAAGGGCCACAGTCTCATGTCACTAACTTCAAGCGTCATTCTCAACCACCTGTCCTTGGTCTATTACCCAAAAACAAGAATTAGGAAGTTGACAGAAATAATAAATCCATGATTATACTGAAATATAATGCAGAAGGGTGGCTGAGTTGAACCAGCTTTTATATTCTTCCTGTCAGAATCCAACCATTAGCTTAAAATTTGTATAAAAATGATATTTGTTTGAGAGGCTAGATAGCAATGTGCTGTTTCCTGTCTACACATGTCAGATTTTAAGCTTCAGAACAGCTCAACAATGCTTTGTCCCCACAGAATGGGAATGCATAATGACAAGATCATTTTACTATCTGGAGGGAAAAATGCCAATGTTATCATTTTAATTCAATTGTTAAAGACTATCTAGTTTCCTTTGGGGGTCAGTTTAGGGAACAACACCTCAATGCAGTATTGTGTATTCACCACTACCTTTAAATAACAGTCAAGACCGTCCTCAGCTGATCTCCACCCTCCACCAAAAAAAAAAAAAACAAAAACAATCCTGCTTTAAGATTCTCTAAGTTCAAAGATGTCCTGTTCATTGGGGCAGCCCAGGCATTTGCTTCCTGAATTGGCTCCTCTGCTTTGTAGATGGTGAGGCACACCAAGAAGTGTTTTCTCAGGAAAGTGTCAGGCTTCAGAAACTCTCACAATTCATATAGGAAACATGATTTCATGGAGTTTGAGGGCTCCCTTAACCCATCATCACCTGTGCTAAACCCCTGTTTATAAAATATTAAAACTGGCTAACAAGAGAGTCTAGGAAATATACAAATATGAACAGTGTGTAAAGGTAATTGATCTCCCCAGGTGGGTAGGTGCCCAATATGCTACTGGAGATCAGTGGAGAAATAACTCCAGAAAGAATGAAGGGATGGAGTCAAAGCAAAAACAACTAGTTGTGGATGTGACTGGTGATAGAAGCAAGGTCTGATGCTGTAAAGAGCAATATTGTATAGGAACCTGGAATATTGGTCCATGAATCAAGGCAAATTGGAAGTGGTCAAACAGGAGATGGCAAGAGTGAACAACAACATTCTAGGAATCAGTGAACTAAGATGGACTGGAATGGGTGAATTTAACTCAGATGACCATTATATCTACTACTGTGGGCAGGAATCCCTTAGAAGAAATGGGAGTAGCCATCATGGTCAACAAGAGTCCAAAATGCAGTACTTGGATACAATCTCATAAACGACAGAATGATCTCTGTTCGTTTCCAAGGCAAACCATTCAATGTCACAGTAATCCAAGTCTATGCCCCAACCAGTAATCCTGAAGAAGCTGAAGTTGAACGGTTCTGTGAAGACCTATGAGATCTTTTAGAACTAACACCCAAAAAAGATGTCCTTTTATAGGGGACTGGAATGCAAAAGAAGGAAGTCAAGAAACACCTGGAGTAACAGGCAAATTTGGCCTTGGAGTACAGAATGAAGCAGGGCAAAGGCTAATAGAGTTTTGCCAAGAGAATGCACTGGTCATAGCAAACACCCTCTTCCAACAACACAAGAGAAGACTCTACACATGGACATCACCAGATGGTCAACACCAAAATCAGACTGATTATATTCTTTGCAGCCAAAGATGGAGAAGTTCTATACAGTCAGCAAAAACAAGACCAGGAGCTGACTGTGGCTCAGATCATGAACTCCTTATTGCCAAATCCAGACTTAAATTGAAGAAAGTGGGGGAAACCACTAGATCATTCATATATGACCTAAATCAAATCCCTTATGATTATACAGTGGAAGTGAGAAATAGATTTAAGGGACTAGATCTGATAGAGTACCTGATGAACTATGGATAGAGGTTCGTGACATTGTACAGGAGGCAGGGATCAATACCATCTCCAAGAAAGAGAAATGCAAAAAAGCAAACTGGTTGTCTGAGGAGGGCTTACAAATAGCTGCAAAAGAAGAGAAGCGAAAACCAAAGGAGAAAAAAAAGATATGCCTATTTGAATGCAGAGTTCCAAAGAATAGCAAAGAGAGATAAGAAAGCCTTCCTCAGCCATTAAAAAGAATACATTTGAATCAGTTCTAATGAGGTGGATGAAACTGGAGCCAATTATACAGAGTGAAGTAAGCCAGAAAGAAAAACACCAATACAGTATANCATTCTGAAATGTGAAGTCAAGTGGGCCTTAGGAAGCATCACTACGAACAAAGCTAGTGGAGGTGATGGAATTCCAGTTGAGCTATTTCAAATCTGAAAAGATGATGCTGTGAGAGTGCTGCACTCAATATGCCAGCAAATTTGGAAAACTCAGCAGTGGCCACAGGACTGGAAAACGTCAGTTTTCATTCCGATCCCAAAGAAAGACAATGCCAAAGAATGCTCAAACTACCACACAATTGCACTCATCTCATACGCTAGTAAAGTAATGCTCAAAATTCTCCAAGCCAGGCTTCAGCAATATGTAAACCTTGAACTTCCAGATGTTCAAGCTGGTTTTAGAAAAGGCAGAGGAACCAGAGATCAAATTGCCAACATCCGCTGGATCATGGAAAAAGCAAGAGAATTCCAGAAGAACATCTATTATTGCTTTATTGACTATGCCAAAGCCTTTGACTGTGTGGATCACAATAAACTGTGGAAAATTCTGAAAGAGGTGGGAATACCAGACCACCTGACCTGCCTCTTGAGAAACCTGTATTCAGGTCAGAAAGCAATGGTTTGAACTGGACATGGAACAGACTGGTTCCAAATAGGAAAAGGAGTATGTCAAGGTTGTATGTTGTTACCCTGCTTATTTAACTTCTATACAGAGTACATCATGACAAACACTGGGCTGCAAGAAGCACAAGCTGGAATCAAGATTGCCAGGAGAAATATCAATAACCTCAGATATTCAGAAGACACCACCCTTATGGCAGAAAGTGAAGAAGAACTAAAGAGCCTCTTGATGAAAGTGAAAGAGGAGAGTGAAAAAGTTGGCTTAAAGCTCAACATTCAGAAAGCTAAGATTATGGCATCTGACCCCATCATTTCATGGCAAATAGATGGGGAAACAGTGGAAACAGTGGCTGACTTTACTTTGGGGGGCTCCAAAATCACTACAGATGGTGATTGCAGCCATGAAATTAAAAGACACTTACTTCTTGGAAGGAAAGTTATGACCAATCTAGACAGTATATTAAAAAGCAGAGACATTACTTTTCCAACTAAGGTCCGTCTAGTCAAGACTATGGTTTTTCCAGTAGTCATGTATGGATGTGAGAGTTGGACTGTGAAGAAAGCTGAGCACCAAAGAATTTATGCTTTTGAACTGCCATGTTGGAGAAGACTCTTGAGAGTCCCTTGGACTGCAAGGAGATCCAACCAGTCCCTCCTAAAGGAGATCAGTCTTGGGTGTTCATTGGAAGGATTGATGTTGAAGCTGAATTTCCAATACTTTGGCCACCTGATGTAAAGAGCTGACTCACTGGAAAAGACCCTGATGCTGGGAGGGATTGGGGGCAGGAGTAGAAGGGGACAACAGAGGATGAGATGGTTGGATGGCATCATTGACTCAATGGACATGAGTTTGGGTAAACTTTGGGAGTTGGTGATAGACAGGGAGACCTGGTGGTCTGCGTTCATGGTGTCACAAAGAGGCGGACACAATTGAGCTACTGAACTGAAACGTTTCTTGTTCTGATTCTAGAGGAAAATGGCTCTTTCAGGGTTCTTTTTAGTTTCATAGTGTTAAGTTGAAATAATGACTCTTGAAAGTGCAATTTGTATAACTTTTGAAATATTTGGGTCTTACGTATACAACATGAAAACAATGACATCCACTATGGAAGAAATTCTAGCATTCTATACAGATGGTGCAAAACATTTAACAGAATAGGCACTGTGATAAATAACTAGGTGCTAAAATCACAAGTTGAATTTTAAGCTATATAAATATGGAATGATAGAAATAGATAAAATATTTAATGTTACAAAATTAATAACACATACATACTATGTTTAGTATGGCTCAAGTTGTTCTATCTTGGAAATAGATCTGTGTATCTTAGATGAGAATCAATTAAATGAATATTTTCAGTGTATTTATAAAGTATTGCATTACTCTGACCATTCTTACTATAACTTCATTTGTTTTGTAGGCATTCAGTTGCTAAGTCGTTCTGACTCTTTGTGATCCCATGGACTGCAGCACACCAGGCTTCCTTGTCCTTCACTATCTACCTGAGTTGCTCAAACTCATGTCCATTGAGTTGGTGATGCCATCTAACCACCTCAGCCTCTGTCGGCGCCTTCTCCTCCTGCTTGCAACCTTTCCAAGCATCAGGGTCTTTTCCAATGAGTCAGTTCTTCACATCATGTGGCCAAAGTATTGCAGTTTATCTTTAGCATCAGTCCTTCCAATGAATATTCAGGGTTGATTTCCTTTTGGATTGACTAGCTTGATCTCCTTGCAGTCAAATGAACTCTCCAGAGTCTTTATCTTATCATAGTATATTGTTTTCTAGAACAAAATACTGTTTGTCTTTTATATTATGGTTTGTCTATGAATTGCTTAACCATACTGGACTGTAAGTGAGCAGAGGCAGGTTCCCTTTTCACTCATATCTTTATTACAGTATTTTGCATGGAATGCAATGTCCCTTCCTCTTCTTCTTTCTCTCTTTCCTACTTCATCCTCAGAGAGGATTCCCATCTATTTACAAGTGCAAACACCACAGAAAAAGAAATATACTGAAACTAGCTCAGGAAAAAAACAAAATACAAAAAACACCCACCAAGGAATAAGCAAGTGTGGGGCATAAAACAGTACCCATATACTTCTTGCAAGCAAGTCACAAATATAAGTCTAAGCTTTCCAGCAGACACTATTAAAAGGGAAACCTGGTCAGTCCAATGCCCTGAAGATCAAAAACAGTCTGCAGGATAAATACTATTCACTGGTCCCAATACTTACACCTGACAGAAATCTCTGTTCTTAAAGTAGATATTGTGAATTTAATGGACAACATCCCTTTTGCAGTGAACACAACAATGAGGTTCATCGGAGCCATTTCTTACAGTGACCCTCAAGGTAGTAATTCTATGCAGACGAGATAATACTTGGTCATGAACAGCTCTCTGTTGGTTTAATTCAAAAAGAGTTTTAATATCTAAAAACAGTGGATAAACTGAATAGCAATTCTGGCTAAAGACTGTTTTCAGTCAAGGTTTGGCTGCTGTAGAGAGCTTCTGTTTCTGACAACGTCTGCAGTTGCTTGCTGCTAATTATCGAAGCACCACAGACACAGCACCTGGCTGTGCTGGGCTTATGGTTGACAAGCTCAGGGGAAAAGGCTGAGGGAATGACCTGTCTTTGCAAAGAGTGAAACTGAGGGCTCAGGGCTTCCTTAGGGTCTGTGTCTCTTGTGCCTAGGATAATGGCTGGCAATGAATTGTATCTGTTATACTATCAAGTTTATTTGTGATTTTCAAACTACCTCAAGTTACCCACGCAATGATCTGCTCTTAAAGCAACAGAGTTTGGTTATTTTTTAAAATTTAAATTTATTTATTTTAATTGGAGGCTAATTACTTTACAATATTGTATTGGTTCTGCCACACATCAATATGAATCCACCATGGGTGTACACGTGTTCCCCATCCTGAATCCCCCTGCCATGTCCCTCCCCATACCATCCCTCTGGGTCATCCCAGTGCACCAGCCCCAAGGATCCTGTATCGAACCTGAACTGGTGATTCATTTCTTATATGATATTATACACGTTTCAATGCCATTCTCTCAAATCATCCCACCCTCGCCCTCTCCCACAGAGTCTAAAAGACTGTTCTATACATCTGTGTCTCTTTTGCTGTCTCGCATACAGGGTTAACATTATCATCTTTCTAAAGTCCATATATATGCGTTAGTATACTGTACTGGTGTTTTTCTTTCTGGCTTACTTCACTCTGTATAATAGGCTCCAGTTTCATTCACTTCATTAGAACTGATTCAAATGTATTCTTTTTAATGGCTGAGTAATACTCCATTGTGTATATGTACCACTGCTTTCTTATCCATTCATCTGCTGATGGACATCTAGGTTGTTTCCATGTCCTGGCTATTATAAACAGTGCTGCGATGAACACTGGGGTACACGTGTCTCTTTCAATTCTAATTTCCTCAGTGTGTATGCCCAGCAGTGGGATTGCTGGGTCATAAGGCAGTTCTATTTACCATTTTTTAAGGAATCTCCACACTGTTCTCCATAGTGGCTGTACTAGTTTGCATTCCCACCAACAGAGTAAGAGGGTTCCCTTTTCTCCACACCCTCTCCAGCATTTATTGCTTGTAGACTTTTGGATCACAGTCATTCTGACTGGCATGAAATGGTACCTCACTGAGGTTTTGATTTGCATTTCTCTGATAATGAGTGATGTTGAACATCTTTTCATGTGTTTGTTAGCATGGTTGTTTAATACAACTGGTATTTTTCTCTGGACGCCTCTCCTTGACCTCTGAGCTGTTCACATTTATTTAGATTAGCTAACAAACATTTTTTTGCCCCTGGAAAATTCATGATGACTCAGTTTTGATTCAAACTGTGTAAAATATATCTTATATATTTATATTATATATAGTTGTGTGCTTCAGTCATGTTCAAGTCTTTGCCACTCTATGAACTATAGCCTGCCAGGCTCTTCTGTCCATAGGATTCTCTAGGCAAGAATACTGGAGTGGGTTGCCATTTCCTCCTCCAGGGTATATACAGTTGACTGTATATAAGTATATACATACAAATGAATTAATATGCAAATCAAATGTATTTAAATGTGGTTTGAGTAAAAACTGAATAATGATAGGAATTTCCTGGTGGTTCAGAGATTAAGAGCCCACCTGCCAATGAAGGGGACATGTGTTCAGTCCCTGGTCTGGGAAGATTCCTCATACCACAGAACAGCTAAGCCCCTTGCCACAACTACTGAGACTGCACTCTAGAGCCCATGTTCTGCAACCAGGAGAAGCCACTGCAATGAGATGCATACTCACCACAAGGCCCTCCCTCACCACAACTAGGGGAAGTCCACACAGCAACAAAGACCCAGTGCAGCCAAAAATAAATAAATAAAATTTTTCAAATAGACAATATACTTATTTTTAAAAACTTTCAAAAAGGAATAATCATGATCAATTACATATTTATATACATATATGCATTCATAATTACACAGACATTTTCTTAATACACAGGCATACTACTTGGTTAGATGGCACTGTCGACTCAATGGTCTTTGAATTGGAGCACACTCCAGGAGATAGTGAAGGACAGAGGCGCCTGGCATTTTGCAGTCCATGGGGTCACAGAGAGTTGGACAGGACTAAGCAACTGAAGATCAACAAACACTATTTCCTAAGCACTGAAACCTTGCTGGGGGTATTCCTCCTTGAACAAATCTCATGGCCTTTCTTTACTAAGAGAATGGCATATAAACCTGGCACCTTTAGGTGATCTTTTGCTTTGTTATCCTGTTAACTGCCTTTTGTTTATGTTTTTATCTTCTAGAAAATCTATGGTTTCTTGAGGAGAGAGGCCAAAGTTACTTCTACCTTGAAATCTATTTAATGGAACACATTTTGCTTCTTCATGTATATCTTTGACTTTTCCAAATTATTGACGTTTCTATTTGTTTTCATGAAGGATGCATACCTCCTTTTTCTCACTTATTGTCATCTTCCTATTTTTTGCTGAAGACTTTAGAAGCTGGTTAATCATCTGCCCTACAACTCTAATATCAGAATTATCTTCTATGCCTTCAACATCCATGGAGTAGGTCCATCCAAACTTGTCTTTAGACTCTTGCAAGTTCCAGAAAGATCATGTCCATTGCTATTTTTATCATCCAAACTCTTTGGCACAGCTAAAGTCTTGTCACCCAAAAGTATCCCACTTCTGAAACTTTCAGTTGCATTTCTGTTTCAACTTTTTCAACTCCAACCCTCTACATAAACTTCTGGATTCACCCAACAATATTTTCATTTTTATTTAAGAATCAATCTGACCCATTTGAAAATATATCTGCTTCCCCAGACATATCTCTTCCTCCTTCCTGGAAGACAGCCCTTCCACCCAAGGCTTGTGCCACACTCACGGCTGTGTTCCAATTCCCACTCCACATCCTTGGGGATTTGGCTTTGGGAGTCTTCACTTTAGCTCTAGTGAAAAGTATTAACATTTCTTCCTCTAATAGATATCTCTTCTCAGGAAATAAACATTTTCAAAAGCCCCCAGGTTAAAAAAAATACTTTATTTTATTTGGTTTGCCTAGTAACTAATTTATCACTTTCTAATAAACTCTGTGCATTTGAAAGAATAATCTGTACTGAATCTTTCTACTTTCTAACTTTCTACTTACTCTCCAGCCCCTGAAATATGGCTTCTGCCTGCTCTGTTCCACTGAATTTGTTAAAGTACCTATGTTCTATTAATTATCTCTAGCTTCTTGTACTGTCATGCAATATTTGACATGTTTGACTACCTCTTTTCTGTTGAAATAATTTGTTGATGCTTTTTACTTTTATATTGATTCTTAGCTTTTCTCTTATCTCTTTGATCATGACTCTTCCTAAGAGTCTTAAAATATTCATGTTCGTGAAATTCTCACATTCATATGAAATATTACCATTCCCATTTTTCCAGTAGTCATGCATGGATGTGAGAGTTGGACCATAAAGAACACTGAGCATTGAAGAACTGAAGCTTTCAAACTGCAGTGCTGGAGAAGACTCTTGAGGGTCCCTTGGACAGCAAGATCAAACCAGTCAATTCTGAAGGAAATCAACCTTGAATATTCACTGGAAGGACTGATGCTGAAGGTGACGCCCTAATACTTTGGCCATCTGATCTAAAGAGCAGACTCACTGGAAAAGACCCTGGTGCTGGGAAAGATTGAGGGAAGGGAAGGGGCAACAGAGGATGAGATGGTTGGATGGCATCACTGACTCAATGGACATGAGTTTGAGCAAACTCTGGGAGATAGTGAAGGACAGAGAAGCCTGGGGGGCTGCAGTTCATAGGGTTGCAAAGAGTCAGACAAGACTCAAGAGTCACAACTTAGTAACTGAATAAGAACAACAACAAATTACTCCATATCCTTAACCTCCTGCTATTAACTCTCACTGCTTTTTCCCATTTGCAGATGCTTCCCAAAACTCTAGAACAATTCTTGCTACTAGAATTCAGAGATGTATATCAAAATCTTCTCCATTTGGATGGCATCAATATTTTCAAAACAGAACCATGATCATGTTTTCCCCATACTTGTTTTTCCTTAGTCTTTGCTCTCTGTAAACTGCTGCTTACCCAGTTTCTCAAGCCAGAAACCTGAGATTTATTCTCAACTCCTCTTTCCCATTGGTTCCTACATTCAATTAGTGACCAAGGTTTCACTATGCCCCATTAGTTTTTCCTTGAAAATTCTTCCCCTTATTCATGCCTATTTTCAGTTCTTCCCTTGAAACAATCTTTATTTTTCAAGATTAGATCTGTATCAGTTTAAGTTGGGCTTCCCAGGTGGCACTAGTGGTAAAGAATCCACTTGCCAGTGCAGTCAACTTAAGGAACCAGGGTTCAATCCCTGGGTAGAGAAGATCCCATGGAGAAAGGTATGGCAACCTACTCCAGTATCCTTGCCTGGAGAATCCCATGGACAGAGGAGGAGGCTATAGTCCATGGGGTCACAAAGAGTCGGACACCACTGAAGCAACTTAGCATGCAGTTTAAGAACCTCCTTCCTGGTACTTCTGCTTCTAAACTTGTTCCTGCCATAAATCAATCTTTACACTGCTGCTCAAGTTACCCTCTTTATAAAGGGTCAAAGCAACTGTATCCATGAGCACCTTAAAACCTTTCACTGGCTTCCCTTTTAGTATAACATTCAAACATAGACTTCCCTGGTGATTCAGACAGTAAAGTGCCTGCCTACAATGCAGGAGACCCGGTTTGATCCCTGGGTCGGGAAGATCCTCTGGAGAAGGAAATAGCAACCCACTCCAGTATTCTTGCCTGGAAAATCCCATGGATGTAGGAGCCTGGTGGGCTACAGTCCATGGGGTTGCAAAGGGTCGGATATGACTGGGAGGCTTCACTTTCACTTTCACAGTTCAGGGTGCCATTTATATCTCAGCCCTCCCCACTGCCACTCTTGCCAACCTGATCTATTTAGGAATACATCATGTTTTCAATAGCATTTTTTTTTCTGCCAAAAAATACCATCCAACTTTCTATCATACATTGTTTCTATATAAGTAGCTCCTATCTATTCTTTGAAATATAGATGAAAATTGGGCTCAAAATCAGCTTCATGAGGAAATCCTCCATGGGCTCTATTTTGATATGGATGCCCCTTCTTCTTGAACTTTCAATTCTCTCCTCATTTATCACCTTGCATTTGTTGGTTTTCCTCATTCCACTTCTCTCTTTCAGTCTATATTTCAAGGCAGAGACACAGTGGTAACAATTTTACATCCACGTTTCAGCACAATGTTTTGCACATGTTAGTCACTCAAGGGATGTTTAATGAATATATTACTTGATGAAAAACTAAAGCATTATATAAAAATATTGTTTTTAGAGATATAGAGCACCATGAAAAATGATCTTCTGCTAAGTGAAAAAAAATGTATTAAATGTTCAGTATACAATCATTACAGCTTTGTAAAATACCGATGTAGCAGGAAAAGAACATAAAGATCTATTCATAGGTTAGTGGTTAGTGAGTTCATTGATGACTTCTTTTTTCAGAGTAATTTCAGTAAACACTTTTATTGTGTGCTAAGTTGCTTTAGTCATGTTCAACTCCTTGAGACCCTATGCACTGTAACCCACCTGGCTTCTCTGTCCACAGGATTTTCCGGGCTTAATTCATATAAACAGCAAACTATGGTTTGTATTCTAGTTGGCATTATCTGCTTGATAAATTTCACTTGTATATCATTCCTCTTTGTCTTCTATTTTCTGTCATAACACAAAGGAAATATACCCAAGTATGGATTTATAAAGTTAAAAAAAAAGAAGTCTCTTTCTCCCCCCAAAAAGTTTTCAACACAGAGGTACAGAGCAATGTTTACCAATCAAACTGTTTATGCAAATAACTGCATCTAGATTGGCTTATAACTAAGTGCAATGGAAACGATCATTCACCTCTGATGAGCCAAGCAGACAGCATATGCAAATCTCAGAGCTGCATAATAGCTTTTTCTGGACCTCTAACTTCAGATTCCTTTCAGAATATTAGTTTTAACACCACTAGTCTACAAACTTCATGGACATTAACTGGTCAGATTTTGTTTTGTTGGGCTTTTAGTTTTTGATTAGTTTTTCTGGCAGA
Organism: Redunca redunca; assembly: GCA_006410935.1. NCBI lineage: Eukaryota > Metazoa > Chordata > Mammalia > Artiodactyla > Bovidae > Redunca > Redunca redunca. The sequence continues at coordinate 579,711 of SJYQ01000489.1, read as the reverse complement.
GAGTTTTTTAGGATATAAATGATCACAAACATATTACACATAAATACTTGCTTTTTTATAATAGCATATATGAAACTTATAGACATTTGCTTGCAGACTATTCAAATTAAAGTAGGCAATTTTTTTGTTTTAGACTATATATGAAATGACCTTTATAGTAAACATTTAAGAATATGAATTGAAAATAAATTTATATTAAAATTTCACTGAATCCATCATTTATTTTACATTAAAACATCTTTTCCTATTGAGTTTTGAAAATTAGTGTTATCTTTTGNTTTCCCTTTATCCTTAAAGAAAAGAAAGAAAATCTTATACTAATATTTTCTAGTAACTAGATTATGATTATCAGTGATTTTTCACTAATATTATAAATCAGTCATTTTTATACATTTAATTAGACACAGCATAATGCACCATGACTCAAACAGTATGCTAATAGTAAAATACAAGCCATTGAGAGCTGTACTAAGTTTCTCAAAGACAGTTTGGAAGAAAGCAAATTTAAAATTAGAAATTACATCTTTTTTTGAATATTGTACTGTTAGAATTTTTAAAGCATTCTTGTCATTATCGAGTATCATGCACTTCAATATCAAACGTGTCACACAATGTGACCTACTTCAAAATTTCCTTATATATCAATTACCTGAGTTAAATTAATAAAACCCTTCAGCATATGTGCAATCACAACAGTCAGGGTATGCAATTCAGGTACAATTTACATTAACGCATTAGTTAATTTGCAAATTTCCCTTAACTATGTGAAACAAAGAGTAAAAACTTTAACATACTGCTTAAATTGTGAGAGCATATTGGGGTAATTTCCTTCTACTGTTGGCCAAAGCCTCTTGTCTACAACAATAGCTTGCTATCAAATTTAAGACCCTTATTCTGGGAGGTTAATGTGAGGTAGGAACTCCATTCAGTGTTATTTTGGCTTAAGGGCATAATGTCACAATTTGGTGCATCCTCTAATGACTTTTTTTTTTTTTTTCTAAAGGCAGCTTACAGCTTAGACCTAGTTCAGCGAATTTCCTTGTAAGGTCCTTGGAAGACTGGAGGGAAAAAAAGTACAATTGATTGCGTGGCCAAATTTCTGTTCATGCCTGCTTACTGATTTTTGTTCATTTCACAAATAAACAAGGCATGAATACATCAACTCACAAACCATAAACAATAAAGAACTTCATCCTGTAAGTTTGCTACGGCCAGCAGTTTGTGGCTGAATCTGCTATTTGTCATAAGATAAATGATAAAGTGATTGCCATTTGTCACTGAATACACAAGAGGAGTGCTCAGCTGTGAACCACTCAAATGCAGACAACAGTAAATATTGCCATTCTTATTACTAACTTCCTTTAAAAGGGCCCCCAACACTATGAAAATAAAAGTAGGTTAGTGCTTGGAGTAAAATTTCTTATTCTTTTAACCTAAGGAGAAAAATCACTGATAAGCACTAAGAATCTGAATACTCCCAGTTAAAAACCTTGTATTTACTGCAACATGGAAAGCATGCAAACACAGGCCATCTTTTATAAAGAAAGGTGTTTTATAAAGTTGAGCGCTGAATTTAATTTATATGTATTGTTCCCATTTTTGTACTGTTCAGTGATTTTTAATACAAACTTTTTTATGTTTCTGAGAGTCACTGGTGCTCGACGGCTTTCAACTATATTAATAGAGGTTATAACAGCGCCCATACATTAATGTAGTCTGTGTTTTATCTAAACTCTGATTGAATTTAGGGAGTGCCTAAATTCTGTGTTGCTATACTTGCTGCCAACTACATGAGCTTTATTAATTTCTTTGAAAAGCTGTCCAACAACAAAACAGGAAAATATAAAATGCAAATGACATATCAGGATAAAGAAGTGACTGCTCATGAAATTCCTAAGCTATAATATTCTTTAGTGGCAAATACCACATCAGATAAGAAGGCAGTATTATAATTGCAGCATCTTATACTACAATAGAAAGTGTTCAAAATCTGTAGCTTATCTACAAGAGAAACATAAGAAGCTGCAGAATTTGGGGGGTTTGTGTCATTGTGACTTGCAAGAAAAACAGCAAAAATGCAAAACAGCTGACACATATTGCTTGAGATTTAAAAAAAAATGTTTATAACTCTCAGTTTTTATCATGGAATATATCACTTTTCACAAGAGAACTCAGATTAAATAACACATAACCTGAAATATCTTTACACCATTAGACACAGTTCCTTCAAGATTAAGGTTGAAATATGCTGGTGGAAAAATGTAGGGAAGTATGCACTTTATGGTATCTTTAAATCCAAGCTGAATAACAAGTAGAAAAATAAGATTTAGTGGTAGATACTTCCAGAAGCCAATCTATTAAATTCAATCTATTGTAATATTTGTAAAGTACTAAGTAAAATTAAATTTTGAGAAATTAAATGACAAATTTGTCTTTTTAACCATAGTCCAATATAACAAATTTCAGAATCTTTACTATAAATATATTTGAAGTGATACTTTGAAAATATCACTCTTTATACCTTGTGCTGTAGCACCCTAGGAATCTTTCAAATCTTTGAAGCTGGGATTTGAGATTTCCTGACATAAGCTAATACATTTTTCATCAAGTGTTAATGGATGAAAATGACTAGTTGGATCACAGGAATGTATGTGAAAGGCCTCCCACATCAGTGTCAACGCTACACATCCAATTAATCTTATGAATATTTGTTTCAGTAGTTACTGCTCTATTATATATTGCCACGGTGTACAGAAAGAATACAATTCTAAAATAATTTAATATAATTGTTAATTTCTGTCTATTAAAATATAAAATTATTAACATTACTGTAGATACATATATGAATTGTGAATATATCCTAATGCATGTTCAAATAGTATATTTGCAAGTGAACTTTTGATTTAATGATCAATTCTCAAACAGG
>SJYQ01000489.1:553549-576664 GCA_006410935.1 Redunca redunca | reverse complement strand
AGACACTTGTTTCTCATGCTTTTTCTCTCTAAAGAATTCATTCCTCTGTTTATTTCAGCATTATCTACCAGTTGCTTTATTTTCTCTATCTTGATAAATCTATTTTTTAATGGATTAGGTTATTTCACTGATATATGCATTTTATTGCCTCTACAACATTCAAAATATTGTTTCACGGGCATTTTTTTCCCCGGTATACAAACAGAAACAGCAAATGGAAAGGCTGACTTTTAAGCTTTTGACAGGAGTCTTGTATAAGTGGAAGACTTTTAATTCTCAAATTGTTTCACTTCAATAACTCTTTTAAAGTTGTTGCGCCAAGATGCCTGGCGGATTAAGCTCCATTGCCTTTTCTTGTTTTGAACTAATGTATTCTTGATCACCGTTTAATGAAACTATATACCACATGGAGATTTCACATTAGATAAGCCATGTGAAACCCTCATCAGACAAGTAGCTCTGGCTGGTGGTAATCCTTCAGATGAAAATTTCAGACTAGCAGGTTTTCCAATTTAAATGAGCCCCTTTAACTATAAAAAATTGGCACGGTATGATTGCTAAAAATTATTTTTAAATTTTTATGTTGCCAAAGTGCCCTGGTGGCTGTGAAAAACAGAAATACTGCCGTAAATACAGAAAACATTAACTGGTCACTGAGGGGATCCAATTTACAACCCATAGAGACAACTCACACAGCTCACTGACACTGGCACTGGTGGGCTTGCGATAGGGCACTGGGCTCTGTTCCCCCCACACAGGAGCGAAGCTCATCTTAAATATGCAATTAAATAGATTTATTCTACAAGTTTCTCTAGTCAGTGGTTATTACTCACTCGTACTTCATTGCACTCTGATCTATAGAATTTTCATGATGTGTTCAGGTAGCCTTTAGGAAGCAACAGAACTTGTTACAAATTTTCAATGAAAAATCACTTTGGGGGGATTAACATCTGCTATTTAATTTTTTATTAAAGTGATCCCATTTACGTTAAAATACATATCTGTCCTCTGTTTTCTACTCCAACCTAGAACCTGTGCCTGTTGATATTTCTATGGCTTGAATTATAACTATTAGATGTAAGTTATTCTCAGCTTAAGTCTCATTTGCAGGTTTCGATTTGTTTTCACTATATACGATAATTTTTTTTCCCATCTGTCACAAATGTCAATGACTTGTGCACAAGCATGGAATATGTCAAGAATTAGTCTCTTTTGTTCACAGTAGATAATATTAGTAGATACCAGTTTGAAGAGTACTGTTAATATATTTACTTTGGAACACCACTATCATTTAACTATGAGATATAGTAAAATGTTATTGTGCATAGGCAAAGAAAAGGGAAAGTGTTACTCAAAACATAAACAAAGATAACTACTTAGAAGGAACCAAAAGCTATGACTATTTCAAATATGCAGCATACATGCAAGCAATGAAGATAGAACAAGAGAATGGACAAGAAGTCAGTTAAATATACATGGATTACTTCCATTAGTATTATTACACTAATCAGGAAGTGACGAACCTGGTAAGTTTAAAAAAGAAAGATGCTGTAGCCAATGGGGTCCAATTGTGTCTTTCTCCAACACTAGTCTATGTTTTTTTTTGGCGGGGGTGGGGAGGGGGGAGCATTTCACAGACCCAGGATCATATAGGATTCTGTCTTATGAATCAATGGCCTCAATTAGGTTTCCAATAGAGATGAACTAGATACAGTCAGAGTATATTCTGTAATATTGAATTACTTTCTAGTTTACTAAACAAATGATGAAAACTATGCCCAGTTAGTAGCATCAAGTATTACAAATTAAAAAGTATATATTCTTTCAAGGAGCAGAGTGGCCATCATTCAGGTTTACTTAACCTGCTCACAGTTACTTAATGAAATCAGCTCACGGTGGTATTACTGCCTCTTGTAACAAGTTGCACTCAAGTGAGACAGAAGAGAAACGTTGATTTGCATTTACACCAGACCCCAAAGACCCAAACAGAGTTGGATACAGTCCCTGAAGTCAGAAAACAGCAACCCTGGAAAAACACCCACCAGATCTCTGGGGCTAAGCTTACAGGACTTGTGACTCGCTAGCCCCCTCCTTGCCAGAAAGGTGCCTTGCAGTTGGAAGCAGTCACTCAAGAGGGGCTGAGAGAGATGGGTTCACCCTCGTCACAATTACTGCAGGGAAGGGGAAAGTGGGAAATACAAAAGGAAATTTGCAAGGATGAAGGAGCAGAGAAAACCCCAATCTCTCCCAGAATAAACAGTGTGACAGGAAAAGTCTTGCTTAAAAGAACAAATAAGTGAAGAACCTTCCATGACAATTGAGGAAATGCAGAAAAGATAAGGGTGAAAGGGATAAGAGTACACTGTGAGTACAATTCAGGCAATCTTTCAATCTCTGCAAACATGAAAAAACAAAAGCATTCCCAAATATTACACTTTCTACTATCTGGTTTATATTGGCTATAGTATTAAACCACAGACTGTGGGGAAATAAATCACCTCTTCTAGAAATTAAAAAAATAAAAATAAAAAACTTTTGAAAACAATGCTAAAGCCAAAAGTGGAAAGGTGTTACAAAAGAGGACAACAGTAAACAAATGCCGAGAATACACATTATAAATTTTTCCAACAAAGAGAAATTTAGATACATTTAGTACAAGGAGAAATTCTAAACTGGTAACCACTTAATTTAGTAAATCTTAAATACCCTCAACATGAAGACAGAGAAGCTAGAGGGCTCTATATTGTAAATTTTAAGGAAGATCTTACATAGAAATTATTATCTTAAAAAAATCTATGGATCAGTAGTTCCCAACTTTATTTTCCTGCCCTGATGATTCACCAGAATGATTATGACTAGGCAGAGAAAGTAAGTTTAGTCTTAAATAATAAAACCACTAGCCAACAACAAAAATAATAACAACAACGAAATCTGGGTTTATAGTGTTCATCTTTGACCTTCCACAATGATGCCATCATTCATCTACTCAGTCAGGCCTCTAGTAAGAATTTATTGATTGCCTAATAAGTGCCAAGTTCCATACTAAGTTCAAGTTAAATACATCTGTTACAGTTGATAAGGCCTGTTTCCAAATGCTTAGTACGCTTACATTTATATGTGCACAACAAAACTTGGTTTTCCATTCATGATGTTTAGAATCACATATCAATGTATCTTTCTAACAGGAAATGAGTTTCATTTTCAATCTAAAAAGTTGCCTTAGACAAAGTGAAAAAGTAGATATATATTTATGGCTGATTGTTGTTGTTCAGTCACTCAGCTGTGTCTGCCTCTTTGCAACTCCACGGACTGCAGCACACTTGCCTTCCCTGTCCTTCACTATCTCCAGGAGTCTGCTCAAAATCATGTCCATTGAGTCAGTAATGCCATTCAACCATCTCATCCTCTGTCACTCCCTTCTCCTCCTGCCTTCCATCTTTCCCAGTATCAGGATCTTTTCCTGTGAGTTGGCTCTTCCCATCAGGGGCTCAAAGTATTGGAGCCTCAACATTAGTCCTTCCAATGAATATTCAGGGTTGGTTTCCTTCAGGATTGACTGGTTTGATCTCCTTGCTGTCCAAGGGACTCTCCAGAGTCTTCTCTAGCACAACAGTTTGAAAGCATCAATTCTTTGGCACTCAGCCTTCTTTATGGTCCAACTCTCATATCCGTACACAGAAAAACCATAGCTCTAACTATATGGACCTTTGTTTGCAAAGTGGTGTCTCTGCTTTTTAATATGCTGTCTAGGCTGTCATAGCTTTTCTTCCAAGAAGCAAGTTTCTTTCAATTTCATGGCTGCAGTCTCCATACACAGTGATTTTGGAGCCCAAGAAAATAAAGTCTGGTTTATTGGCTGGTATTTACTCTTAAATGGCAGCTTGTTTTTACTTACTTCACTTATCTTAATTTCAGCCTAGTTGTCTTATATGGTGACAGCCAATCCTAGACCAACACCTCTGTGTGTAGTCCAGATGGAATGTGGTTACACTGATCACAGTGTGTGTGTTAGCAATCTGAGAGAGCGTTTTCTCACCTGTGTGTGTTAAATCACTTCAGTTGTGTCCAACTCTGTGTGCCCCTCTGAACTGTGGCCCACCAGGCTCCTCTGTCTAAGGGATTCTTCAAGCAAGAATACTGGAGAGGGTTGCCATGCCCTCTTCCAGGATTTTCTCACCTGTGGAGTGACTGAAACATTGTCAAAGGTTTTTTTTTCTCCCCTCTACCCTTTTTTTTAATGGCAATCTTCTAATTCTGCTTTTAAAAACAGAACAGAAACTTAACAGTGGATATTAAAGTCTATTGGTCCATACACTGCTTCATCAGTAGAAAACTGCTCCCTGAGTTTTCTTGCTTAGCTTCACCTTGGGGTTTTAAGATGATCATTTTTTATTTTTATAAATTCTCAAGAATGTTAATCTACCTCACCCCTGAAGGAGAAAAATTGCTCAGAGCTTAATATTTGAATCTTCTGCTTGACCATGTTATTTTCAACTGGTAAATTGGAAACTCCAAGAATACCCTCCTCTCTGTAACTTTCTGTTAGAAGTAACCAAATGAAGAATGGGTGACAGATTCAGGAAGGAAGAGGTGAAGCCCTGGTTGTAAAGCTTTCAGGTTACTGCAGCCAGACACAGTGATGGGAAGAGGCAGTGATGGGTGGACATAGCTTGTCAGTACTCTCCACTGCTCCATATCCAGCTTCTCTTCACTAGCAGCCTCCCCTATCAACAGAAGACTGCTCTCTTCTTGAATGAAGAATCTAATGACCTCTCAATATCAACTCCTTTCACAGGAATGCTGATGTCCTTAAGACACACCCCCCAGCGCACCTCATTGCTTCTAGACTTACAATTTGACTCAAGTTCTGGGATGACTCAGGGGTCAGATACAAAGTGTGACTTTTGACCTGTAAGTATGCACAAGGGACATCAAAAGAATGGAAAGATTCTATCAATTTGTATAAACAAAGCCTAGGGAATCTGCCATTGCAGGACACACAGGTTCGATTCCTGGTTTGGGAAGATCCCCTGGAGAAGGAAATGCCAACCCACTCCAGGATTCTTGCCTGGAGAATCCCATGGACAGAGGAGCCTGACGGGCTATAGTCCACGGGATCCTAAAGAGTCGGACATGACTGACTGACTGTGCACATACCAGAAAGCACTCCCATTTTAATCCCAGATGGGCAACTGAAAAATTGAGTGACTATGGGAAAGTTCAGGTTAAGGGGGAATACGAAAAATAAAACCTTTGCTGCCTACCACACTAGATTCTTTGTCAAGGACAATCCTTGCCGGTGAACCCTGAAAGAGGAACTTTAAAGTTGCCAAAGGTAGAAATTAACATCCTTTATAGCAAAGTTACTCTTTTTCAGAATTCAACTCTAGTCTGGACTTACTGAAAACAATGCAGAAATCTGAGTCAAAAGGAAAAATATTTCTACTAATTTTTTGGTTTTGTTCATTCATTGTCTTTTTCCACAAAGTATGTTTCACATTATAAAAATCGACACAGGTTATTGAAAAATGTTTTCATTATTTTATATAGTACTGAAAATGAACATGACACCACACAATAGTTTGTATATTGCATTTCCTCTCTATAGCCTATTTCATTTTCTCTCAAACTGTTATTATTATCATTGCGCCCAAATTGAGACATGCAGCTCCCTCGGGAGGACAGGTACATAGGTTGTGTCTATAAGCAAATAAATCAGTAGGAAGGCTATTTGGGCAATGTTAACAATGCTCCCCACAGGACACTGTGTAAGTCATATCTGGGATATTTGTCAGAGCATCAGGGGCAGATTAAAAAATTCTAAGTTTAAATGGGAGTTCATGGTCCTCATACTTCCTAAGAAAAGCCACTGATACAAACACTGAAACAAATTAGAAACCTTTGTAAATGAAAACAGTTTCCTTGCTGTGCTAGAGCACTTTGGGCTAAGATCTATGCTTATGACCATTATAACCTGATAGAGATCTCATTTATGCTCGTTAAACTCATTATGAGTTTAAACGTTAAACTCATTTTTTTCCGAAAGCAGGAAGAGGTGACCTTCCTGAAGGTAACAACTCAAGTAAAATTCATACAGTTTTAAAGAAGATGGACAGGACAGTTCAGGTTCCTTCATTTATTTATATGTACAACCAAAATAAAAATAATAAATATTATGCTATTCAGCAATGTGTAGCCATTTTATAAGTGATACTTTTTAAAGTTCTTGATTGCAGACTATGATATATAAGTATGTATTTATAATAACATAAAATACAATGTAACTTTGTTGACACTTTCATTAATGGTATAGGTGAAAAAATATATAAAATCTTGGTGGCCTCAGTAATTCACTTTTTGTTTTTGAAATTTTTTTGATGAGTAGGAGAAAGTTGACAATATTTAAAAGCTGTATTTTAACACACTCTTCCTTTGATTCTGTCTCTGGTTAGCAAAACCTATTAACATTATGCTGCGATTCTCTCCCCTCTAAGAGGCTGTTATTCTTCCAAGAGTTAAGATCTGTGCTTTATCTGAAGAATTCTCAGCCTCTAGAATAGTTGATGTAGTAGGAATTCAACATTTACTGACTATTGAACTAAACCATTACTCCCATCTAAACGTTTCCAGTATGAACTCTGGAAACACTATTCATTGTCAAACAAGCTCCTATCACAATTCATTCTCATTGCACAATTCCAGAAACAAGTGTTTGCATTAACAAAATCTGGGCCTGAATAAAGAATGCTAATTTCCCAAGGCCCCACATACTAGAGGGTCTAGTTGCAGCTAGAATAATTCTAACTCTCCATTAGCACTGCCAAATCATTATTCCTCAATGCTTATGTAAAAATACTGCTTGATTTGAATTTTATATTGATTAAAGAATATAACCCTCAACCTTCTCTCACCCTGCTTCCCTGTCATTTCATGACTTGCTGGTCATTTTCCCACACTGGGTGAAGACTCGGGCCCAGGGGACTCAATCTTCTCTTCCTGTCTATCCCTTGTTCTCCATCATTCTGTTTTACTACAATATCTATCTGGATGACCTACCCAACATTTTAATCTTAGAGTTTATGGACTTACTCAAATCTAGTTAACTTCAATTCCACGTCCCATTAACATTTCATACCCATGGACACCCTTCTGACTGTGCTATCATGTAGAATGGTACCATCATTTCCTGACTACAGTCTCTCAGCCTTTTGCTTCTCTATTGCTGTCTTTTCCACATTCATAATCACCCAACCCAAGATTCATTCTCTTCTCTATCGTTCTTTATATTAAAGATTTTTTGAAGTTTCTGATGCGAGATACATACATATATATATATATATATATATATATATATATATACTCATAGTTCTCACAATAATATTACCATTCAAACTCTTATTCCTTCAGTTCAAGATTCTTACAAGAATTCAGGCACTGGACTCCAGGTAACTCCTCCCAGTGTATCTCATATTTGGTTTAAACCAGTTTCAAACTTTTTCTTAAGTCCATATTCTATTACTTTAGATGCTGACCCCACTAACCATTCTGTTGTCAATAAACAACATATATGTCTATCATTTTCCTCACTATCTGGCCAAATAACCATCAAGTTCTTCCCTGGTAGCTCAGTGGAAAAGAATCCACCTGCTATGAAGGAGATGCGGGTTTGATCCCTAGGTCAGGAAAATCGCCTGAGAAGGAAATGACAGCCCACTCCAGTATTCTTGCCTGGAGAATCCCATGGACAGAGGAGCCTGGAGGGCTACAATTCATAGGGTATCAAAAAGTCAGACATAACTGAAGCGACTTAGCACGCACCACTGCATCCAAATCATTCATTCCTCTCCAACTGATTACATGCAATCAATGACTGCTAACCACTACTACATGTCATGGAATACAAAGAAAAAGAGATATGTGCCTCACCATGTTGGGGTGTAGGGACAAGACTCTTCAATGACAGTCTTTAGAGCCCAGTCTCAGTACCTCAGGCCCTTCCCAGCTCTTAACTGCTGATGGGAATCAAACGTCTCAGTCTACCTTGACCCATTAGCCCCATACAGTGTGCCATGGCAGACCCGTGGAGATCTCTGTTAATTTTACTGGGATTTTCCTCCACTGCTATGGTAGCTTGTTTACTCCCCTTATCAATGATTTTTCAAACATAATACATTACCTCCCATTCCCTAAATGCCCGCTTATGTTTGACATGAGCCTTTCCTCCTATTGTTTTCACTGCTTTAAGTATTCTTTCCTTGGCTAACTTGCTCCTGCTCTCCAAGATTCAGCTCTGCTACTATCATCATAGCAAGCTTTCTCAGATTTCCTTCAAGGTCTTCTTCCTGGGTTCCTGAGAATTCTATGCTTAGTTCAAGAAAAGCACTTGTTGTACCTTATATTTTTTTGTACCTTATTTTAACTTACTTATACCTGTTTCTTCACCACTACTCTGTGAAGCTAAATGAGCTGGTTAGACAGAGTAGGTGAATACCCTATATTCACCATGTTCAGAATCTCACCCAGATTCTGATTCTTAGTATATGACTTCAAAATGGATAATTAAATGGATAGATGGATGAATGAAGGAATAGCCACGTCCTTCTTCTTTTCCACAGTAAATTGAAATACAAATGTCACTCTTTCACTGATTCTTTTAGGAGTCACATCACTTCATTTGAAATTCCATTCAGTGAATACTGAATTCTTCTTCTGTCCTAGAAGTTGTGATGGATTCTGAAAATGCTCACCTGAGTGAAGCATTATTCCCTTCCTCAAAGGCATCACAAATTGGAATGGGAATGAAGCAAAAATGCATTATATAACATGTAAAGCACCACATTTACCCAGGTGGCACTAGTGTTAAAGAACCCACTTGCCAATGAAGGAGACATAATAAATGTGGGTTCAATCCCTGGGTTGAGAAAAACCCCTGGAGGAGGGCATGGTTACCCACTCCAGTATTTTTACCTGGAGAATCCCATGGACAGAGGAGCCTGGCGGGCTATAGTCCATAGGGTCGCAAAGAGTTGGACATGACTGAAGTGACTTAGAAAGCAGCGATCAACACAATCCTTCCCCCAATTTTGTCTCTTTATCCTTTGCTGGAAAACATACCTGGGACAATTTGCAAGCAAACAGAGATATAGAAGTTCCTTCATTAGCAAAGTTTTGAAAGAATATTCTAGAACTGACTTCTCTAACTTCTTTCAATGCTTTTTCTACTTTCACTTTTACATTTAATCTCCTGTCTTTATCAATCTACTGATGTCACTCTTTCTACTACTGATGTTCTCCTAATAGCCAAATTAAGAACGTGTAACCCAACATTTTGTCAAAGTTTGGCACTGTTGATCCCTGCAGAAGTGAAATTCTGACCTCATGACTGAGGCTAGTGGACAGGCTTTGTGTTCTGAGTAGTGAGCTCTAGTTGGGCTGCAGAGCCCCAGACAGATACTATGACAACCTGCACATCCAGGTTTTATCATCAGACACTCTCTGACACAGGTGGCGCTAGCGGTAAAGAACCCGCCTGCCAAAGCAGGAGATATATGAGATGTGGGTTTGAGCCCTGGGTTTAATCCCTGGGTTGGGAAGATTCCCTGGAAAAGGGCACAGCAACCCACTCCAACATTCTTGCCTGGAGAATCCCATGGACAGAGGAGCCTGGTGGGCTACTTTTCGTCAAAGGTTTCATAAGCTGTCACGTCTTCAACTATCAACATGGAGTCTGACTCATCAATCTTCTTCATTTCAACTCTTCTCTCAGTTTTTACTTGCATAGTATCCACTGTCCAAAGCAGATCATCTTCTCAGCAAGCCAATCATCAAAAAGTTACTTTTCCTATAAATGCTACCATATTTTTTCAAGTCAACCAATACCATTCCACCTCCTATATAGTCTGCTCCTTTATTTGCATATCACATCCACTTTGACATCAGTCACTGTTAAGTCTATAATCCTTGTTCCTGATCCATCAGTGTCTTATCTCTTCTCTCTGAGGATAAATGCACTTTCTGGTAATGGATATTGGCAACTTGTGATTCATTTCTTTTCATGTTATCCTACAAAATGCTGTTGAATTGATCTTGCTACAGCTTATGTCTAAGCACACTGCACTCCACAAAAATTCTTCATCTCTCCCACTGCTTTACAAATTAAGTGTAAACTTTCCAGCTGGGTCTTCATGTCATATCCCACACCTACATTTTCAGCTTTATCTTTCATAGTTTATCAGCATTACTAATATTAGAGTACATTTAGATGCAAATTTGAAACAATATTATAATTAAAGTGAAAGTGTTAGTTGCTCAGTTGTGTCCAACTCTTTGTGACCCTATGGACTATAGCTCCTCTGGATCCTCTGACCATGGGATTCTCCAGGCAAGAATACTGGAGTGGGTAGTCAGCTATCCTTCTCCACAGGATCTTCCTGACCTAGGGATAGAATGCCAGTCTCCCACATGGCTAGCAGATTCTTTACCATCTGAGCCACCAAGGAAGTCCAACGGTAACTGCATCCATGAAATTCAAAGATGCTTGCTCCTTGGAAGAAAGCTATGACAAAACTAGACAGCATATTAAAAAGCAGAGACATCACTTTGCTGGAAAAGTCTGTATAGTGAAAGCTATGGTTTTTCCACTAGTCATGCACGGATGTGAGAATTGGACCATAAAGAATGCTGAGCAGTGAAGAATTGATGCTTTAGAATTGTGGTGCTGGAGAAGGCTCTTGAGAGTCCCTTGCATAGCAAGGAGATCAGACCATCAGTCCTAAAGGAAATCAACCCTGAATATTCACTGCAAGCACTGATGCTGAAGCTGAAGCTCCAATACTTTGGCCACCTGATAGGAAGAGCCTACTCACTAGAAAAGACCATTATGCTGGGAAAGATTGAGGCAGGAAGAGAAGGGAGCGAAAGAGGATGAGATAGTTAGATAGCATTACCAACTCAATGGACATGAATTTGAGCAAACTCTAGGAGACAGTGAAGGACAAGGAAGCCTGGTGTGCTGCAGTCCACAGGGTCACAAAGAGTCAGACAAGACTTAGTGACTGAACAGCATTGATATAACTAAATGTAGAATGGCTCCATATTATATTATTAAAGGCAAAAAAAAAAAAATCAAACCATGGCGTGCAATATACCAAAAAAGGAATGACAAAATAGAAAGGTAATGTCAACACAGAAAGCATTAAACAAGTTGATAGAAGCAAGAATCAAAAAACTATCATATAAATTAATTACTAAGTCAGAATAAATTGAAAAAGCAAAATTATTCTAAATATTGCTCTATAAAGGTTACAAATACACGTCTAAAAAATAAGCCGGAATAGTTGATAGCAAAATGCAAAATTCAGTTCAGTTCAGTCACTCAGTTGTGTTCAACTCTTTGTGACCCCACGGACTATAGCACACAAGGCCTCCCTGTCCATCACCAACTCCAGAGCTTACTCAAACTCATGTCCATTGAGTCAGTGACGCCATCCAACCATCTCATCCTCTGTCATCCCCTCTCTCCCGCCTTCAATCTTTCCCAACATCAGGGTTTTTTCTAATGAGTTAGTTCTTCACATCAGGTGGCCAAAGTATTGGAGCTTCAGCATCAGCATCAGTCCTTCCAATGCATTTCCTTTAGGATGGACTGGTTGGATCTCCTTGCAGTCCATGGGACTCTCAAGAGTCTTCTCCAACACCACAGTATAAAACCTTCAATTCTTCTGTGCTCAGCTTTCTTTATAGTCCAAATCTCACATCCATACATGACTACTGGAAAAACCAGAGCTTCGACTATATGGATTAGATTAGTCTAATGAGAAGAGCAAAGGTTGAGAATATTAACTTTAGAACAATACATGGGAGAGAAATGTGATTATATAAAAAGTATTATGACCAAATTGATCATTTAACATGACCTATAAATAAGGTAAAACTCACAAATTAATCACTGAAGGAAATTTGAACATACTACCAATAGACAGCAACATTCAAGTAGACTGGAATACAGGAAGTTTTATGTCACAAAAAAAATAGTTTCAACTAAACATTTTATCGGAGGAGGAAATGGCAACCCACTCCAGTATTCTTGCCTGAAGAATCCCCATGGACAAGGAGCCTGGTGAGTTATAGTCCATGGGGTCTCAAAAGAGTCAGACATGGCTTAGCAACTACCCAATAACAACAAAATATTTCATTAATTTATTTGCTCACACGTTACCTACTGGGGGAAAAATGGCCTTGATCATATTAATATTTGATAGCCCCATACAAGTTAAGTAAAAGCTATTTAAGAAAAAATTATTTTTCCCTTATTTTACTGAAGTATAATTGATAAAATTATATACACTTAAAATGTACAATGTTATGATTTGATATATGTATATTGTGAAATGATTACTGCAATCATTAATTAACACATCCATCACCTTGTAGCTATCTTTGTATGTGTGCATATGATAAGAATGCATACTGTCTCAATAAATTCCAAGTATACAAAAGACGGTTAATCATAACCACAATGCTATACATTATCCTCAGAACTTACTGCTCTTGTATTTTTGACCAGCATCTCTGCCATTTCACCCATCCCCTTACCTCTGCTAACCATCATTCTCCTCTGTTTCTATGAGTTCAACTCTTTTATTTTTTAATATTTCACAAATGGTGAAATCACACAGTATTTCTCTTTCTCTGTCTGGCTTATTTCACTTAGCAGAATGTCCTCTAGGCTCATCTATCTTGTTGTAAATGGCAGGATTTCCTTCTTTCTCATTGGTGAATAGCACTCACTGTATGTACATGTATAAATATTTTTCTCACATTTCCTTTATCCATTTACCCACTAACAGACACTATTATTTTCTCAACTAGGCTACGTGAATGATGCTCCCATGAACTTGGTAGTGCAGATAGCTCTTAAAGACACTGATTTTGTTTCCTTCTAATATAATTAGAGAAGTGGGATTTCTGGACATAGGGTATTTCTACTTTTACCTTTTTGAGAAATCTCTATGCTGTTTTCAAGAATGGCTGTGCCAGTTTGGACTCCCATCAACAATGTACAAATGTGCCCTTCTCTCCACAACCTGACCAAAACTTATCTTGCATTTTTTATAAAAGTCATTCTGATAAATGTGAGGTGATATATCAGAGTGGTTTTGATTTGCACTCATAAACTGGTTTCGTGAATGAAGAAATGGTGAGTGATCAATAGGAGAATAATTTTAAAAATTGACTGGAGCCAATTATACAGAGTGAAGTAAGCCAGAAAGAAAAACACCAATACAGTATACTAATGCATATATATGGAATTTAGAAATATGGTGATGAAGACCCTGTATGCGAGACAACAAAAGAGACTCAGATCTTTAGAGTGAACTTTTGGACTCTGTGGGAGAGGGAGAGGGTGCGATGGTTTGGGAGAATGGCATTGAAACATGTATACTATCATGTAAGAAACGAATCGCCAGTCTATGTCTGAAGCAGGATGCAGGATGCTTGGGGCTGGTGCATGGGGAGGACTCAGAGAGATGTTATGGGGTGGGAGGTGGGAGGGGATTCAAGTTTGGGAACGCATGTATACTCGTGGTGAACTCATGTCAATGTTTGGCAAAACCAGTACAGTATTGTAAAGTAAACTAAAGTTAAAATAAAAATTAAAAAAATAAAAATAAAAATAAAAATTGTATAATCTTTAAAATGATCTCAGAATAAATTCGTTTCTGATTTTTACTGTTTCTGTATTTGGCTGTCCAATAAGTTACAGAATCACTGTCTCTCTATCAACCTAAGAACTTATCATATGAAAGAGTTAAGAAATGACTTATTAGCTGAACCTGAAACAGAAATAGACAAAGGAAGTGGTATCTTCTGAGAATGGGAAATATGAAGGAAGAGAAAAACTAATAAACCATACAAAGTTTTGGGAAACTGTCCCTGCTAGAATTCAATCTGGAATTTGTTCATATCTGCCACAGATTCACTGTAGTTCACTGTACCCCTCATATCATACCCTAAATTACAGAGAGGGCAAGACTACTGAGCCAACACCAAAGAAAGGCACTGATGCAGAAAAGACAGTGGGACTTCCGAGGATGGCTCATGATAAATTAAAATGCTTTAAATTCCAGTTTTGTTTGGATCTTTCCAGAAGCAAAGAGGAAGATCAGTAGCTATAGCTATAGTACTCTAATGAATATGTGATACATAAATTTTAATCTTAAGCAATCTGCATTTGTAAATTACAGGCAGTTAGTAAAAACTCAATGATATTCAAGAAATCTATCATTTAAAGATATCTAATATGGAATTGCTAACTGAAAAAGACTGAATTTAGCTCTAGAAACTCACTGTATGCTCTCAGAGGTTTATGTACATTTTTCTTATTTTATTAGCTGTTTGTATTTCTGATTCTTGGTGTGTTTTCTCACATCCTCAATTAATTCCACTGTGGCTTTTGTAAAGTGTTTTAATGAACAGTTCCTTAAATGGTCCATAATAGTGATCAATTCTTTTGTCCAGCAGGGACACCTCAGATTAATAACACCATATTTATAATGATGTCTAATAATGCTTGTTTCTTTTATTGGAATGCTTTACATAATATTTATAATTTTCAAATTCATCCAATTTCTAGACAGGGATGAGACTATGTTTTCTATGAAGGAGTACACTCTTTCCACTCTTTAACACCAATGTGCTTAGTCACTCAGTCGTATCCAGCTCTTTGAGACCCCATGAACTGCAGCCTGCCAGGCTCCTCTGTCCATGGGGATTCTCTAGGCAAGAATACTGGAGTGGGCCACCATGCCCTCCTCCAGGGGATCTTCCTAGCCCAGCGACTGAACCCAGGTGTCCTGCATTGCAGGCAGATTCTTTACCAACTGAGCCACCAGGGAAGCCCCTTTAACATCAATAAATGATCACAATCATAGATAATGTCACTAATGATAAGCTATATCAATCTCTTTAAGATTTTCGTGTTCAAACTCTACTCTTCTGATCATATAAGGTGAATACACAAGAAAGACCTATCCGAGTGCTGATAAGAGGCAATTTCATATAAATTAAAGGTTATTTGAAAAGCATTACTGACATCCTCAGCAGAATCCTTAATTGCTAGACACAGACAGTTTAACCATTGTCACCTAGAGGAAAGAGAAGAGATGGCAAATTTCTTCTGTATTGAATATTATTAAGGAGAAAGGATGGGAGAGAGAGAGAGATTGAGATTCAGTTTCTGCATACAGCATGCTGCTGCTGCTGCTGCTGCTAAGTCGCTTCAGTCGTGTCCGACTCTGTGTAACCCCATAGATGGCAGCCCACCAGGCTCCCCTGTCCCTGGGATTCTCCAGGCGAGAACACTGGAGTGGGTGGCCATTTCCTTCTCCAATGCATGAAAGTGAAAAGTGAAAGTGAAGTTGCTCAGTTGTGTCCAACTCTTAGCAACCCCATGGACTGCAGCCCACCAGGCTCCTCCATGCATGGGATTTTCGAGGCAAGAATACTGGAGTGGGCTGCCATTGCCTTCTCCAGCATACAGCATGAGTATGAGTATTTGCTGAAGTATCAGTCTGGTGTAGTATGGAAAGTAGCTCTGAAATGTCCCTGCTTTTAGCCATCATCATGCATGTGGACAGAGAAACTACCCACCCCCCTCCTCCGCAAACCATATGTTCATCCATTTAATTCATTCAGCCATCCAATGAAGATCTTAGCACCTCTCTTGTGCCAGGCATGGTTCTGAGCTTTTAAGATACAGAGAAGAATGTGGCAGAAAATTTCCTGTCCTTATAAAAATACGTATTATAGCAGGATTAAGAAGACAACAAAGAAGTAAAAATGGATGGACAAAGCAAGTTCAGATAGAGATCAGTGCTCAGAAACAAACTTGAGATTATGTGATGTTCCCACATGGCTGGGGGTAGGTATACTTCAGAATGGGAAAGCAGAGGCAGTGTCCAAACGAAAGAAACACAGCTTTCAATTACTGAGAGGCTGCTTATACAGGATTTTCCATTCATCTCTCTCTCCAGCTAACATGATTTGGCATTTCACTAATTATTATTGTTCCATATAAGTGCTGAAATGCCAGTCAATAAATGATTATTGGGATCCCACTGTGTCCTCAGCTCCAGTACAACTGGAAAATGTGGTAGAATTCAAATATTTCCACTGCTGTGATAAAACATGAGGTTGGGATTGATGCTTAAGTCAGTAAGTACTTAAACTTTCTTGTTTTGAGAGCTGAGTTAGAGCTTAAGCTTCTCCAGTCCATCCAATTCCCAGGAACTCCTCCAAGAGGAGGCAGCATTTGTTGCCTGCCGCTAGATGGCACCAATTATTTTCACATTTTTAAGATGAAAAACCAAAAAATAAAACAATAGGAAACCAACATATCTTTTTCTATGCAACGGCCACATTTAAAATGGAAAAATGTTATAAGCACTATGATTAATAAAATGACTATTCTTTTACTAGTGATTTTCTTGTAGGAGGGAATCACAGCAATAGCATTATAGATGGCATGTTCATTCACTCACATTCATGTCTATTTGACGCATATTTGTTCCAAATAATCTTTTTGAAAATATATTAGCAGTATCTTTGAAATATTAAAAGAGAAAAAGGTAATTGAATATATAGAAAATGTATATCATAATTTAATATATATCAGGGTCAAAAATATTTGATAAAAATATGATATTACATATAATTTTTATAAAGTTTTGCAGGAAATAGTTTTAATAAAAACAGTAGAGTTGTTTACTTTTGCAATTTCCGCTTTGTCTCAAATAATAGTAACATTTATAAGTATATTTTTAAAAAACATGGTATTTATTATTTCAATTAAATGCAACAAAAATTATTATGAAATGTAAAATGGGATGTGAATCACTTAACTAAAGGTATATCTGATATTTTATATCAAAAATTTAATATGGACAGCTTAATAAAACTTAAAACTTCAGATCTAGAAAAACACATTTTATCATACACCCTCCTTTTTTCTGATTGGTTTACAGTTCAGTTAAAACAAATGGAAGATTTTTTTAAAGGAAAAGAACATGAAATATCCTCATTTTATTTTTAAAAGAAGTGGCTGGTAAACATTCAAAGTATGTTTATATAGAAACAGAATGAACTGTTTTCGTACCTGCCACTAGAAACATAAGAATGGCTCTGGAATAAATATAACCTGCCATCAGTAAACTTCAGAGTAAAAAGAAGTACAGTGACAAAGAGAGAGTGCACGTGAAATGCACTGAAAAGAATGTACATGCATTCATACGCTCTACGAATATGTTATAAATACTTATAGTAAATTAAATAAAAGAGAAAAGTTGCACGTTCATCATGCTAACATATTTATTTTAAAAATCTAAACATCTTTGCTACTTTAGGATGAAGGATGAGTGCCTGAAACTAGCCATTAATGTGACTATCTCTACATTTCCTTCATTCTAAAATGACCCCAATATAATACTCACCATAATACTGGCCAGAGTTTTTTGCCTCATGTTAAATAACATTCTGTATCTCTGTTCTTCCTCATAGATTCTCTCTTCACAGGCTTTTTTCTCATTTACAAGATGATCAAACACAGCTTGTGCATGTTCCTTTTTCTCTCTCAAGGTTATAAACTGGTCACTATGAAGAAAGAGTTGTATTTGCCACTATTCAATTCATATTTAATTTTCTAATGTGTATTTATGATACAGTTAAAAATACCCAACACTGAAAAGTCTTAGAACTGAATTTCTATGGAAAAATTTCCTGGTCCTTTCCATATGCCTGTGCCCATGACCTACATCTAAATGATCCAGGCGGAAGACAATTTCTGGAGATTCAGTGGATTCTCTTGGCTACTTAACCAGTGAACCTCTGTTTTGTTGTCATTCCAAAAGAACTCCCCCTCCACACAGCACATAACTCCAAGGGTACATTCTGATCAGATTAAACCAACCAACATGAGGCTAATTATTCACCAGTAAACATATATATTGGGGGTTCCCTGACTTGCCTCTTGAGAAACCTATATGCAGGTCAGGAAGCAACAGTTCGAACTGGACATGGACCAACAGACTGGTTCCAAATAGGAAAAGGAGTACATCAAGGCTGTATATTGTCACCCTGCTTATTTACCTTATATGTAGAGTACATCATGAGAAACGATGGGCTGCAAGAAGCACAAGCTGGAATTAAGATTGCTGGGAGAAATATCAATAACCTCAGATATGCAGATGACACCACCCTTACGGCAGAAAGTGGAGAGGAACTAAAAAGCCTCTTGATGAAAGTGAAAAAGGAGAGTGAAAAAGTTGGCTTAAAGCTCAACATTCAGAAAACGAAGATCATGGCATCTGGTCCCATCACTTCATGGCAAATAGATGGGGAAACAGTGGAAACAGTGTCAGACTTTATTTTGGGGGGCTCCAAAATCACTGCAGATGGTGATTGCAGCCATGAAATTAAATGATGCTTACTCCTTGGAAGGAAAGTTATGACCAACCTAGATAGCATATTCAAAAGCAGAGACATTACTTTGCCAGCAAAGGTCCATCTAGTCAAGCCTCTGGTTTTTCCAGTGGTCATGTATGGATGTGAGTTGGACCATGAAGAAAGCTGAGTGCTGAAGAATTGATGCTTTTGAACTGTGGTGTTGGAGAAGACTCTTGAGAGTCCCTTGGACTGCAAGGAGATCCAACCAGTCCATTCTAAAGGAGATCAGCCCTCGGTGTTCACTGGAAGGACTGATGCTAAAGCTGAAACTCCAATACTTTGGCCACCTCATGTGATGAGTTGACTCATTGGAAAAGATTCTGATACTGGGAGGAATTGAGGGCAGGAGAAGAAGGGGACGACCGAGGATGAGATGGCTGGATGGCATCACCGACTTGATGGACATGAGTTTGAGTGAACCTCAGCAGTTGGTGATGGACAGGGAGGCCTGGCATGCTGCGATTCATGGGGTTGCAAAGAGTCGGACACGACTGAGAGGCTGAACTGAACTGAACTGATAGCTCAGTTGGTAAAGAATCCGCCTGCAATGAGGGAGACTTGGGGTCAATCCCTGGGTTGGGAAGATCCCCTGGAGAAGGGAAAGGCTACCCATCCCAGTATTCTGGCCTAGAGAATTCCATGGACCATATAGGCCATGGGGTTGCAAGGAGTCATACATGACTGAGAGACTTAAACAGTGCAATAAGATGATAGTGCAATAAGATGAAAGGCAAGAGCTGAATTCCATATAGAAGGCACTCGCACATTCACTAAATGTGAACAAGGGCTCCTGTTTTCAAATTTGCTGACAATAGCCATAGTGTAGAGAAAGAAACACAAAAATGAGTACCTATGTTGAGCTGATGAATCAACTAACCTTGCAGCTTACCCTAACTAGAGGCCTCTTGTTATGTAAAATAATTAACTTCCTTATTATTTAAGCTTGTGTGTGTGTGTGTGTGTGTGTAGAGTATATGTGAAAGAGAAAGTGTTAGTTGCTCAGTCCTGTCCAACTCTTTGCAACCCCATGAACTGTAGCGTTCCAGGCTCCTCTATCCATGGAATTCTCCAGGCAAGAATACTGAAGTGAGTAGCCATTTCCTCCTCCAGGGATCTTCCCTACCCAGGGATCGAACTTGGCTCTGCCACATCGCAGGCACACTCTACTATCTGAGCCACTGCTGCTCTGTATCTCATTATTTGTAATTAAGTACATCCTGACTCAAAAGTAAAATTATTTTTTATGGTGAAATCAGTTACATTAGGAACTATACTAGTAGAAAAAAATCATTAAAAAGTGGTTAAAACGATGTTGCAAAAATAAATGTGTTTTAGAAATAATTGCCAGAGTTGATCAGTAACCCAGAATCCAGAATAAGCAGAGTTGCAAAAGCTCAGCACAGTCTTATGTTACCCACATTCGTTTTCATCTCTACTGGTATGGAAAATTGAATCATTTTCACAGTTAGCTATAAAGGCAGCAGGACTAAAAACTTTGAAGGTCTAAAATGGTAAAGTACTTTGAATATAATATCTCATTTAACACAACAACCACCCCATGAAAGGATAATTATTATGGCCATTTACAGATGAAAAACCTAAACTTCAGTATACTAAGCTTGTACAAGCTAATTAATAAATGACAGACCCAGAATTCAAATCCAGTTCTGACTAGCTGTATTTGATTCAGCAGCTCAACACAAACACTCATTTTTTCCCCTTCTTTCTCTATGCTGGCTGTTATTAGCAAATTTGAAAACAAGACTCTGGTCACATGGTTTAGACGGGTGCCTCTTCTTTGAAATGGAATAAAGTCCCCCCCTTTCATCTATCTCACCCTTGTTTTTTCCACTTCCTCTTTCATACTAGCAACATCCATAACTCTTCTGTGACGTCCTGTGGAAGTCTTCACTAATAGCAACATTGACACTAGGTGAAAGAATCAGCAGATTGTCCCTAATACAGTTAATCTGCAGTAATCTTCTGTTCCAGTCCTAGTTCAGGAGTCAGTTTGCACCATCAGAAGCGCATACAGTTTGGAACAGGACAAACCTACACTGGAGTAGTTCCCCTACTAATTAGTGTTACAGCCTTAGTCATTTGATTTCCCTGAGCCTGTCCCTTCAGCGTTCATGTGTGAATGCTATGACTGGGTATAAGAATTTACTGTGAGAACTGGATGAGAGAGGTGCTTAGATCGCCCTTACAAAACACCTGGCACACTAGGAAGTCAATCAGCGTTAGCTTTAAATCGTATTTCACACTGTCATCACTGGTAATTAATAGATTTGTAAATGACACACTGTTCTTTTTCTCCTCTTCCAGGGTAAAGGCAGAGTTTAGTCAAGTTTAGGGAGGGAACTGATTCATTGAAAACTTGGTGACCATTCTTGCTTTAAGGCAATATAATTTAGGTACAGGATGGAAGGCAAAGTAAGAGTTGAAATGGTAAGAATCTTGAAGGAAAAAAATTTCATCAGCTCCCCTATAACATCTTTGCAAGTTTAGTGTAAATTGTATAATTTCAGGCTTTTCCCTTTAAGCCCCAGATATTTTTAAAGATAGTAAATGACACGGATAAATATCTTTCAAAGAAAATGTTTCCTTGCTTTCTTACCTGATATTCTGAATATGATCCAGGAATTTCCAGATAAAGCTGTATGATTATTTTGAAAATAAGTTTTTACCCAGTCCCCTGTGGTAATAGCTAAACAAAGCCTGTGGAGTTCATTGACTTGACTCCATTAAGATATTAATACAAGGATATTAGACTGTGTATAACGTTTTCCTGATATTTTAATCCCTCAAGTGTTATGATTTGCTAATGGTGTATTAGCCTTCTATATTTAAATCCAACCATCACTTTTAAACATGTCCAATGTAAATTCCTCCAGTAGTCCTCCAAATTCTGTTCTCAATGTGTTATAAAATAGAAAATAAGAACCAAGAGGAGTAAATGAAGAGTTTGTAGTTTCTCAGTGGGGAGGGCAGGCCTATGGACACAGTAAGACTTAAAGCATGATCATTCTGAAAAGGAAAGGCCTTTGTCAGGTATGCCTCAGACTACTGAGGGGAATGTACAAGAGGCATTTTTAAGACAATTAATGTAAATACATTACATGAAGTAATAATACAATATCTATTACTAAATTCTTACCTCACAAATGTTATCAAAAAGGTTGGGTGAAAAAAAACATACTATTAACCATTTCATATAAGTGAGAAATACTGAAATTAGTGGGAGAGATTATGAATTTCATAACGAATAAAAGTTCTTATGCTTGGAAAAGGAGAAACATTAGCAGTTGTTGAAATAAGAATAAACCCAGAGGAGCAACAAAAAAATGAAAGCAATTTATGATCATGTTTTTAGACAAAAATTATAAAATATCACCTGTATATTTCACACCCAATCATGACAGAAAATAAATATCATTTCAGGAATAAATTTTAAACAGGGAAATTTGATCACATCTCTTTTTTAAGTGATATAGTAAGTATTTAATATTTCAATAAATTTAAAGTACTTACTTTAAATAGTCAAGTGTGTGATCAAAAGCAATCTTTTCTTTTTCTTTTTGTTCTAAGTTCTTATTCAGTTGAATGATTTTTGAATGATAAAGAGTTGTTTTACTTTTAGTGGTCTCTATTTCTTTAAAAATTTGTGAGCGTTTATCCTGGGGGAAAAAATCAGGAATAAGAGATCTTAAATACTAGAAGTTTCAAATTCTTGCAGTTTAGGAACACAAATAGTTTTTGGCCATGTGAGCAATTAAAAGCAAACAGTAGTTAAAGAGGGAGGGGACACATGTATACCTATGGCTAACTCATGTTGATGTATGGCAGAGGCCAACACATTAAAAATAAAGGCATTTGGTGAAACAAGAAAATCAGTTCAGTTCAGTTCAGTTGCTCAGTCGTGTCTGACTCTTTGTGACCCCATGGACTGCAGCACGCCAGGCTTCCCTGTCCATCACCAACTCCTGGAGCTTACCCAAATTCATGTCCATTGCATCAGTGATGCTATCCAACCATCTCATCCTGTTTTTTCCCTTCTCCTCTTGCCTTCAATCTTTCCCAGCATCAGGGTCTTTTCCAGTGAGTCGGTTCTTGCATCAGGTGGCCAAAGTACTGGAGTTTCAGCTTCAGCATCAGTCCTTCCAATGAATATTCAGGACTGATTTTCTTTAGGATGGACTGTCTGGATCTCCTTGCAGTCCAAGGGACTCTCAAGAGTCTTCTCCAACACCACAGTTCAAAAACATCAATTCTTCGGCGCTCAGCTTTCTTTATAGTTCAACTCTCACATCCATACATGACTACTGGAAAAACCATAGCTTTGACTAGACAGACCTTTGTTGGCGAAGTAATGTCTCTGCTTTTTAATATGCTGTCTAGGTTGGTCATAACTTTCCTTCCAAGGAGCAAGTATCTTTTAATCTCATGGCTGCAGTCACCACCTGCAGTGATTTTGGAACACCAAAAAATAAATTCTCACTGTTTCCATTGTTTCCCCATTTATTTCACATGAAGTGATGGGACCAGATGCCATGATCTTAGTTTTCTGAATGTTGAGTTTTAAGCCAACTTTTTCACTCTCCTCTTTTATCAAGA
>SJYQ01000489.1:525552-546179 GCA_006410935.1 Redunca redunca | reverse complement strand
AGTCTAAGACTAAATAAAACCAATAAGAAGAAATACATAAACTATTAAGCAAAAAGATCTGGAATATTATTGAATTATTGGGCTTATAAACAGCGAGAAAAAAATGAGACAATTTGGCATTTTCAAACATACAGAATTTGAGAGACACTGCTTTTATATGTTTGAAAATATCAAATTTGCCAACAGAAAAAAATTACAGAATCTATGTTTGCTTCAGAGAAGAACAGTAGTACAGATAATCTCAAATATTTTTTTAATAATCTGTTTTAGACTGTTTTGTGTCTTGATTTTACTTTCTTCATAGTAGTGGTTTCAAATACTTATGTATTTCTGAAGGGGAGGCAACCTAGAAACATGCCAGGGTTCAGAACACCTAATCTGGGATCCAAAAGATATGCAGGTGGTAGACAAATATTTTAAAAAGTAAAAAATAGCTATACAGTGTTTATAGCTAATGTTTATAGCTAAACAGTGAAAGTGAAAGTCATTCAGTCCTGTCCAACTCTTTGTGAACTCATGGCCTGTAGCCTGCCAGGCTCTTCTGTTCGTGGGTTTCTCCAGGCCAGAATACTGGAGTGGGTAGCTGTTCCCTTCTCCATGGGTCTTCCCAACCCAGATCTCCCGCATTGCAGGCAGATTCTTTACCATCTGAGCCACCAGGGAAGCCCTGCTAGCTATAATGTTTTAGTTTCAAAATCTTTATATAGAAATATGATAGCATATTTTTTTTAGTCTTAAATAAAAGAATTCAGCTGAAAGACACTAAAACTAAAGAAAACATAACATCATCACAAAGCAAACTAAAGAGACACTGCCCTTTTACTAGACTGGCAGAAATTCCCATTAAGCCACAAAATGAGATATGTGTATGAGAGGTCAGTTTCTTTATGCATGATCAGACACATCGTACACAGAGGGCAACTGTCATCAACTAAGGAAAGAAAACTGCTGGCTTGCAAACCAAATAGTGAAAAGATGCCTCATTACAGGCAAATTTAAAATGCTAAGTAAACTGCAAATTAAAAAAAGAATAAAATATTGAAACCAGTTGGGTTTACCTGAATCATCATTCCATTAGCCACTTCACCTCGAATGAGTTTCTTCAGGAAGTCTTCTCTGCCCTATACAGTATCAATTTTTTAAAAAACAAAAGAGGTTTTATGTATGAAAAGTCACTGACAACTGCTAACACAAAATACACTTTACTTAGGTTAAAATGAAGACTAACTGGTTACTACACTGAGTATTATAATTAAAAAAAAAACAAACCCTGATGTTATCTGAGGCAAAATTAGTGAGTGATACACCACCAGGAAATAGAACACAGAATATCTGTTCAATTAATTGTACGTTATAAACTTGAACTAAAATATCAAAGTAAGAAAATCAGAAAGGAAAAACTAGATAGTCTTCAATTACTCTTTTTAAAAATATCAGTCTGTTTTTACTATTTTTCAGAATGAACACATTCCATTTTGAAAGCGAGACAGATGAATTCAGGTTTAAAGTTTACAAAATATGATCAGATTCTCCATGTGGCTAGAAAAATTTTTCTCTTTGGTTGTTTCTTATTTTAAAAAACCATTCCTTGAAAGATGGTGGACAAAAAATATGTGGAAAAAATTTTCTATTTGATACTTGGATAGAGAGTCTTAATGTCTTTATAGTTGTACTTTATATTATCACACAACCGGATTTAGAAGTAATTCAAAAATTTCCTTCTGTGTTTAGAATTACCTCTTGGAACCCCTTATTTGAGGGAGGAGTTGTCCTGGATTTAAGCTATCCCCTATATTAAAAAAAGATGTACAGCTTTGTAAAGAAGAACTGTTGAAGTTCTCTAAAACCCTTCCTTCATTACTGAATTCCTATCATATAACAGAGTCTACACAGACATTCTAAAGAAACAAGTCAATAATTCTCTCCTACAACCCATTTCCTTAGTATAGCAACCCATCAAAATTACACTCTTCTAAAGTAAAGCAAAATAACTCCAAAGAAGAAAAGAGGAGATAAAGAAAGTAATACCTTTAATATATTACTTCACTCAAGGATATACCTACATCTAAAACCAATTTATTCAATGATGTATTTTGATAATTTAAAAGAAATTAGTTGCCTCTTCTAATATGATAACTGATAACAGTAGTTTTATCAACTAGTGTTAAGGAAGCCAAATTACAAATGACTCTATAGACTAGAAAAAAATATACTGTATTTCAAAATAGTAACTGAAAAATGTGTGTGTGTGTGTGTGTTTATCAAGAAGATAAATTGCAAAATGGTAAGGCATGAGGCTGAAAAGATAAACTATCAGCTTATGTAGAATCTTTAAGGCACAATAAGAAAATTAGTGAACAATGTTAAGCAAGGTGTGTGTTTTAGGAAGGCTGAATAGGGATTAATTAGTGTTTCCTTAAGATTCCTTCATCCTTTTAATTTTTTTTTAATTGCCAGTAAGAGAGAACTCTATTGTTTAAGTGAATTCAAGTTCCTGAACTTATATAAATTAACATCATACAAAAAGAATTTGCATAAATAATGGAGAAGGCAATGGCACCCCACTCCAATACTCTTGCCTGGAAAATCCCATGGACGGAGTAGCCTGGTGGACTGCGGTCCATGGGGTCGCTAAGAGTCAGACATGACTGAGCAACTTCACTTTCTCTTTTCACCTTAATGCATTGGAGAAGGAAATGGCAACCCACTCCAGTGTTCTTGCCTGGAGAATCCCAGGGATGGGGGAGCCTGGTGGGCTGCCGTCTATGGGGTCGCACAGAGTCAGACACGACTGAAGCGACTTAGCAGCAAGGCCAATAAAAAGTGTAGGCAGTATGTGTGTGCAGTCCCTCGTGTACAATGCTCTGTGACCCCATGGACTGTAGCCTGCCAGGCTCCTCTGTCCACTGGTTTTCCCAGGCAAGAGTGCTGGAGTAGGCTGCATTTCCTTCTCCAGGAGATCTTCTCAACTCAGGGACTGAACTCAAGGAGTCTCCTGCCTCTCCTGCTGCTAAGTCACTTCAGTCGTGTCCGACTCTGTGCGACCCCATAGACGGCAGCCCACCAGGCTCCCTCGTCCCTGGGATTCTCCAGGCAAGAACACTGGAGTGGGTTGCCATTTCCTTCTCCAATGCATGAAAGTGAAAAGTGAAAGGGAAGTCGCTCAGTCGTGTCCGACTCTTAGTGACCCCATGGACTGCAGCCCACCAAGTTCCTCCATCCGTGGGATTTTTCCAGGCGAGTGTACTGGAGTGGGCTGCCATTGCCTCTCCTGCACCGGCAGGCAAATTCTTCACCACTCTGCCACCCGAGAAGCCAGTATATGAGACATTATGATAAAATAGGCTAGAAGTCTGAAGATGCAAGAGTAAAACAACTGCATTTCTTTGAAAAGAAGGGAAAGAGTCCCATGAAATTTTGAAACCTGTATTTCTATACAAAACCAACTCAACCTATTACCAGCGGATCAACATGCACTTCCTGCAAGACGATATCTGGAGCTTCACTCTCGCCTCTCAGGGAACTCTTTCAGGCTCTGTTTTCTACCATGCCCCCAAACCTCCATGACTCAGAGCAAGGCCAAATGACAGGTCACCAGAAGGGAAACTACTGGGTTGGTCAAAACAAGTCATTCGGATTTTTCTGGATGATGGTATGGAAATAACAGAATGGATTTTTTGGCCAGCCCAGTACCTGTTGCTGACTGGGCTGCCGATTTCAACTTCCACCAGCCACAGGGTGTGTTTCCAGCCAGATGTTCAAGGCCTTCCCTCAGTACTATCCCCTTCCTGAAAGCATACTCTGTCCATCCGGGCACTGGCCAAATGCTGGGAAGTTGACCAGGTCCTAGGGGAGCTACCAAGTTACTATGACCTTCAAGAACCCGAGAATTAGCCTAAGACTGACATTAAGGTGAGCTCTGAGGGTCGCAGGTCTCAGGCCACACAATGCAAACATCTATTTGTCATCCCTTCCCGTTGTCATAAGGAGTATTCCAGGTAAAGCTGACTCTGAGGTGGTGGGGTTTTGTGTGCAGAATTCTTATTAAGGTGTGTACTTGGAATCAACTCCTGTTGGACTGGAGAGGGGGCATGATGGGAAAATAGAAAGAAGATGGGAGATGATGCAGGATAAAGCAAAAACATAGGCTGAGCTCTTAATACAAAGCATCCCCAACAAGAAGCTTGGTCAACACCATGGGGTGTCCTGGAGCAAGAACAGGCCCCCAGCTTTGCTGCACCTGGAAGGGGAATTACCTCAAGCAAAGTGACTTAACTGATTTCTGAAGTAGAATCTGGGCAGTTACATCCACGAAGCTTCTGTCATGAGTCCCCTCAATGATAAAACTATCATTAGTGCTACTGAGACTTATAGGCAAAGTATTATTATCTGCCTACTATGTAGAGTTTGTTTTAACCTCACAATGAAATCCATGAAATCGCTAGTATTGTCCCCTTTTGCAAATGGGAAAATTGGGACAGATTATATAAATTGCCAGAATGCAAAAAACTAGCACACGTTGGAAGCAGGATGCTAATCCACATAGAGAGCCCAGGGACTTTATTTCATTGCCTTAGGATCTCAGTGACACCTGGATACCTAGGATCCTTCAATGTGACTGAAATATTTAGTCTAGAGGCTTCTGACTGTCCTGTCTCTTCCTTTACAAAGTCTGCTTTTCCATTAGGCTTTCTAAGCAATTGGACTGTTGGACTCTGTAACTCAGCCACCTATTCCACAGACAGAGGAATCGAACTGAGACTTTGTGTTATAGATACACCAGTCTGCCAGTGATGCCATGTGTGCATGCGAGCTAGGTTGCTTCATGTCCAACTCTCTGTGACCTCATGGGCTGTAGCTCACCAGGCTCCCTTGTACATGGGATTCTCCGGGCAAGAATACTGGAATGGGTCACCATGAATTCCTCTAGGGGATCTTCCCAACCCAGGGATTGAACCCATATGTCTCTTACATCTCCTGTATTGCAGGCGGATTCTTTACCATTAGTGCCAGCTGGGA
Organism: Redunca redunca; assembly: GCA_006410935.1. NCBI lineage: Eukaryota > Metazoa > Chordata > Mammalia > Artiodactyla > Bovidae > Redunca > Redunca redunca. The sequence goes on along the minus strand of SJYQ01000489.1, from coordinate 541,160 downwards.
AGGCTCCAGTGACACGACAGCTGGCTCTAAAACAGAGTCTGCTTAGAAGGTTATGAACACTAGGGAGAGGCTTCTTTTTAAATTCTGCAGCATGGATTATGTCACTGCAAAAAAACAGTACAGGGTAAAATGGGTATGAGTTACTGTAGGCTTAACATAAGAACCAGAGTGTAGTGTTCTTAGCAAAATACTGATTGCTTATCATTAAAAACATTCAAAAAGAGAGCCTGGTCAATGACAGTGAGCTACAGTAGTTTCAAAAAGATTCCCAGATTTAATCATCTAAGTACCATTTTTTTGAGAATGTGCTGTATCCCAGGGAATTTCCTAGAATATTTTATGCAGATAGGCACCCCTATCAATCCATGTAGGGACCTTGCAAAATGATCAGAGATGCACAAGTTTCAGTTAACTTGAGGCTGCGGAAAGTGAGGGCTGCCTGTGCATTGTGTGTGTATGTGTTCGTGCAACACGCACGTGCATATAAGTCATCATATCCATTTAGTGACTTAGCTACAACTATTGTTGTTATTCAGTCACCCAGTCATGTCTGACTCTTGGTAACCCCATGGAATGCAGCATGCCAGGCCTACAATTCAAAGATGAGAAACCTAAGGTCACAAATGTCATGGCAGTCACCACATGACTAAGATTCAACAAGTATCAATGCCAAGCTGCTTGACACTGCAGCCTGGGCTACTGTACAGCACTCTGAAGTACGCCCCCTCCTCTTCTCAGCTTTCAGTCCTCTGTCTGGCACATAATCTCTATTGAATGAACAATTTATTAAACAAATGCATTAACAAATAACAACAACAAAAATTAGACCCTAGGCTGGGGTATGAAATTGTAAAATTTCAGGGCTTTTCACAGTCAAAAATATGTTTTTAAAATGTCTTTCTATATAACGAGAAACTTGGGATCCAGCTATCACACAGATTCTCACTCATAAACAGCATCTTGAGAAGAAACAATGAAACAAAGCCTACAGGACATTTTCCCCAAGATGCAGGGAAATGGGTGAGGTGGTAGGGAAGGCAAGAAGGTAAGTAACTGAATAGGCACTGAAAGAAGACTGCCTTTCTCAGGAATGCACTCTGCAGCCCAACCTGGGCCAGGCTTTTCGTTTTTTCAAACTGCCAAAGTACGGTAAAGGGAATGAAAACCCAGAAACATCATCATTTCACACCTGTTACAATAATGAAGTCAATCATTGGTAATTCAGCCAAGAATTATCAATGAATGGTAAGTCCACTGGGTGAACTTTTTGGAAACATTTCCATATTCTTACGATATCACTTGGTTGAAAGTAAAAGTGAAAGTCTGCTCAGTCGTGTTCAACTCTTTGAGACCCCATGGACTGGGATTCTATGGAGGGTCTATGGGATTCTCCAGGCCAGAATACTGAAGTGGGTACCCTATCCCTTCTCCAGGGGATCTTCCTGACCCAGGGATTGAACCACAGTGTAGGCGGATTCTTTACCACCTGAGCTACTAGGGAAGATTATCACTCAGTTGAGTACTTGTTAATTATAGCAGGAGGATGGATAAACCATAACTTTGACCAAATGATCAAACTTACTATCACTAGTTATCACTTTGGTCACCTGATGCACAGAACTGACTCACTGGAAAACACTATGAAGATGGGAAATATTGAAGGCAAAAGGAGAAAAAGGTGGCAGAGGATGAGACGGTTAGATAGCACGACTGACTCAATGGACATGAATCTAAGCAAACTCTGGGAGACAGTGAAGGACAGGGGAGGACTGTATGCTATACAGTCCATGGGGTGGCAAACAGCCGGACACGACTTAGTGACTGAACCACAACAACAACTATCACTGGTTATGAGACAAACTTACACCATGTGTTTTATAATACGTCTTATTGATACAATATTATAACTTATGTAATATTCCTGCCACAAGTGTTTTACCTGAATCTAATCATGAGTAAACACAAAGATCAATCCACACTGAGAGAAATTCTGCAAAGTAACTGGCCTTGACTCCTTATAAAATGTCTGTGTGATGAGAGATAAACTAAAGTGTAAGGGACATTATAAGATTAAAGGGAACTTAAAAGTGATAACAAATGCAACATGTTATAACTCAATCACGTGGCAAGCAACCAAATCAGAGAAGTGTGTGTGTGGATTGTATATTTGTGCCAGTTACCTAATTACTGTCTCTTAGCTCTCACTGCACCCGTAACTCTGATTTGAGATACTGGAGCTGGGTCTTGTGCGTGAAGAGTAAGCAGTTTTCTTTTGCCGGCTGGAGTAAAGTGAGGCTTTATCAGTAGAGGGCTCAGAGGGGCTTACAAGCAAAGGGGATTCCCAGCCTTGTTTTGGTTCTCACTAATTTCTCCTTCCTCAGGCACAACTGCTGTCGGCTGGTCTGCGAGGAACCTCCAGCCCTCAGCCAGGTTCTCCACCCAGAAACTATTCACGCTCGTCAACCTACACCAAGGTTCTCTGCTTCTGGGCCACGCACTGAACACAGCCGCCCTCTTCCAGATTGCCTTACCCTGCTTTGCAGGAGAACAGCTTCTTCCACAACTGACTCTCATGTGGGTACGCTCCCGCATCCCTACGGGCTGTGAATATCCCCTGCATCTGCTATTCCTACATGCTTCAGAGCAGGGTCTGAAAGCTTTCCCTGTAAAGGGCTAGACAATAAATAATCTACACTTCGTGGCTATAAGGTCTCTGTCACAACTACTCAAATATGGTTTTGGAGAAAAGGAATAAAAATGCATTAAAAAGATCGCTTTGAAGAGTTTGAAAGAAGCTGAGGGAAGAGGGTGACAGCATCTCAGAGGCTCGGAAGAGCCTACGCTGAAACCATCCCCTTTGACTTGCTGCCAGGCTTTAGCAGCCAGAAACCAGCAGGTGGCAGCAGAGAGCTATTCTAATGGAAGAGACTCCTGCGTGAGCAGAAAGAACAGCTGAAGAGCAAAGTGGAAAGAACAGCTGAAGAGCAAAGTGGAACAGTCGGTGCTCTGTGTCCAGAGACCCATGTTTAAAGAGAAAAATGGAAGGAGAAACTAAACATAAATAGATCTAAGCTGATAATCACGGATGTTTCATCCCTTTCATTTCCAGTGACAAAAGGAGGCACTAAGGAAAATGTTGTAGAATTCATTACATAAGGTATAAGACACGAAGAGAGAGAAATAGACTTTAGAATTAAGAATTAAAACAATAGAGCAAAATATGGGATTTCTGCAAGTGGGCTGGGCTGAGTTAGTGGTGCAGGGCAGCTCTGGCTGTGAATTGCTAGGGCAGTTTTAGGTGGTCAGGACTCTAAAGCAAGTCCAGGATGCAGCCCACCCAACCCGGTTCTTCCCAAAAGTAAACACAACAGTGCTACTTCATCTATCATTTTTTATGAAGGTATATGTGCTTTCTGTAGAAATATTTTAAAACTAAAAAAATTAAAATGAACCCGTAAAGCCAGAGATACATATTTTGACTTTTTGGTGCATTCCTTTTTAGATCTAGAGATTGAATACTACCTTGGGTAAAATTACCCTTGTAAGTTCTTTTTCAGCCATTTAAAAAAGAGGACTTTCATTAATTTTTAAAAATTCTAAAGGAAATGAACTCACAATTTATCCTTGTACTCATATATTTAACTATTACTCTATTATCTAGAAATCTGTGTATTTAAATTTTCCCACTGTATGTTAACTATGTACTCAAACTTTCCATAAAAATTTACTGAGTACTTACTTTTTCTAAGTATTGTTAGACCTAGGGATGCAGCAGTGTACAAAATAGACAATTCTTGTCCCCCTGTAATGTATTTTCTGGCAGTTATTATGTAATTAATCATAAACACCTTCAAATTGCATCTATATAGACTGAAGCGACTTAGCAGCAGCAGCTTCTGTTTATCTTTGTTATCTGGTGATTTTAAGTCCTATATTTATAAATGATGTTAATGAGTTATAGATTATGAATATACCTCAAATTCTTTATTATTGATAAATTAACTTTTCAGAAAGGTTCTATTAGTTTATACTGAGCTGGATACTCCAGCAGCTTATGAGAGGTGCTATACTGATATGTCTTTGCCTTTATCAAATATTAGTTTTGATTTATGTAAAATTGGCATAACATGTTCTTTTTTTCACAAAATTCCTGTGAGAGTGGAAGATAATGCATACAAAGTGGTAGACTGAAGGAGATATTCACATTAAGCATTCAACAAATAGATTACTTTCAGTATGTTACTTAGAATCTACACATTTATCAGGAGACTGACTTGAGTTAAATGTTCAAGTCAATTATTGAAGACTGTATTATCCTAAAAAGTGAAAGTAGCTCTATTCTATGAAGTATCTTTTAAGTTGTTTATCCCTAATATTTTTGAAAATATATCATCTGTCAGACTCCAAAATGTTTTATATTCAATATTATTCATTTTTCACAAAGGCACAATGTAAGTATTGTTATACACATTTAAGAGATGAAAAACTTAGGCTCAATATGGTTAAGCAATATTTTCAAAATAAATACTTAGCAGAACAGGAATTTAAATTATGAAATATTTGACTCCAAAACCTATACTCTTTCAACAAAATCACGTATCCCTTTGAAAAGAGAGGAAAAGAAACAAAATTCACAGATTTAAATGGAAATACTAAAGAGCTAATTCATCACCTCTTTTCTGGCAAACAAAGCTCTAATCCAGTAGAATAGGAATGGAAGTTATGTTTTCATAGTTTTTGCAACAAGTCAAATAAAGTTTAATTTTGTTCTCAAGTGTTTGTGCCATCAATATGCTTTATTTATATAATACCTCTCAGGTCTATTTACTACTCCCACGTACATGTGTCAGGAGAATAAACTGGTACTTAACTAAGGGAACACCTAGTTGCCTTTTGAAGGACTTAAGCCTTAACATACCTTCACTCTATTTCTGTGTTACTTGTACTGTAAAACTTTTCCCCAGTAAACATGTACTACTAATTGGATGTCACAATATTACAATTAATGACTTCCTCTCATTCAACTTTGCTGAAGTATTCCTCCTCTAAATGTAGTAGAGAAGAAAGTTAGTAAACTAAAATCCAATGGGACAAAAGAAAAAGAGTGAAAATATGGATCAGAGAGATAAAGAAGAGTGACTATGCTATCAATTTAAGCACAAGTGACTCTGAGCTCTAGGTTACTTAAAAGAGAGGGACACATGAAACTTTAGAGCATGCTTTAATTAATAAGAGATTAATNAAGAAAATTTTTCTCTTAGTTTCAGAACATGGATTTTTGAACATTTTGAACAGTATGACCACTTCTTTCACTAGTGTGAAAAACCTAAGTACCAAGGGTCAACTTTGAACATACTTTTACCAGCCTTTGTTAAAAGCCAAGGACATAGTATCAGTTCATAACTCAATAGAGGCAGTAGCAGATGGTGAAAAGTAATATCCTCTAGACTTTAATGAGACATAAACCCTCAAGAATCTTAATGAAAAAATATCAGAATATTCATTATATAATCATTTTATAAATACCATCATGTCTTCTGTCCATTTTTTGATTTGTTTGTTTGCCTTGTTTTTTAATATTGAGTTGCATGAGCCGTTTGTATATTTTGGAGATTAATCCCTTGTCAGCTACTTCATTTGCAAATATTTTCTCCGAATCTAAAGGTTATCTTTTCATCTTGTTTATGGCTTCCTCTGTTATGCAAAATCTTTTAAGTTTAATTAGGTCTCAGTCATTTATTTTTATTTTCATTACTCCAGGAGATGAGTCAAAAAGATCTTGCTGCAATTTATGTCCAAGAGTGTTATGAATATGTTTTCTTCTAAGAGGTTTATAGTGTCTGGCCTTATATTTAGGTCTTTATTCCACTTTGAGTTTATTTTTCTGTATGGTGTTAGAGAGTGTTCTAACATCATTCTTTTACATGTAGCTGTCCAGTCTTCCCAGAATCCCTTATTGAAGAGACGGTCTCTTCTCCACTGTAGATATTTCTCCCAAAAAATGACACACAAAGGGCCAACAAACATATGAAAAGATGCTCAACATCACTGATTAAAAATTAGAGAAATGCAAATCAAAACTACAATGAGGTAACACCTCACAACAGTCAGAAGAGCCATCATCAAAAAATCTACAAACAATAAACACTGGAGAGAAGTATAGAGAAAAGGGACCCTCTTACAATGTTGCTGGGAATGTAAATTGGTAGAGTCACTATGGAGAACAGTACAGAGGTGCTTATAAAACTAAAAACAGAGCTACCATATGACCCAACAAATGCACTCCTGGGTATATACCCAGAGAAAACCATAATTCAAAAAGATACAAGCACACTAATGTTCACTGAAGCACTGTTTACAATAGCCTGGGCGTGGAAGCAACCTAAATGTCTATCAACAAAGGAATGGGTAAATCTGTACACACACACACACACACACACACAGAGGAATATTACTCAGCCCTAAAAAGGAATGAAATGATACCATCTGCACAGATGTGGATGGACCCAGATGCCATCATGCAGTGTGAAGTCAGAAAGAGAAAAAGAAATATTATATAATATTGCTTATATGTGAAATCTATAAAAATGATAAAAATGAACTTATTTGCAAAGCAGAAATAGACACAGATATAGAGAACAAATGTACAGATATCAAGGGGCACGGCGTGGTGGGAGGTTGGGGTTGACATATATAGATAGCTAATGAGAGCCTACTGTATAGCATAGGGAACTCTCTACTCAACATTCTGTGATGACCCGCATTGGAAGGTGATCCAAAAAAGAGGGGTTGTATTATACATATAGCTGATCACTTTGCTGTACAGCAGAAATTAACACAAGATTGTAAAGCAACTATATGCCAATAAAAATAAATGTAATAATGACAAAAAAAAACCCCATCAGTCTTACCTGGAATTGGGAATAGAAGCTGTATAGTGCACAAATCAAATTTTGGCTTATTAAAGCTCTGTTCTGTTAATTGAAATGGACTTGCTCAGTAGGTTCTGACTTTTACTTTAGTCAAATAAAAGGTCTATAAGCTTTGATTCAGAAATAAACAAATAGTTGAAGCGAGAGCCATGATTTCTAAAAAAAGTTCTGCATTGCTTGAAATATTTGGGGGAAAAAAAACTCAAGAAAACTAACAAACTTCTAAACTATTAAGTTATAGACCATATTAATGTGGCCTAGAACAGTCTAAGGACATAACACATTGTCTTTTTCACATAGCATTAAAAATGACACTTACAAAACACTACTCAGCCATGAAAAAGAATGACATAATGCTATTTGCAGAAACATGGAAGGACCTAGAGATTAAATACTAAGTGAAATAAGTCAGAGAAAGACAAATTCAATATGATATCACTTATATGTATAATCTAAAATATGGCACAAATGAACTCGTTCATGAACCAGAACAGACTCAGAAAACAAACTTATCATTACCAGAGGGGGAAGGAGGTGGAGAGGGGTGAATTAGGAGCTTGGGGTTAGCAGATACAAACTACTGTGTATAAATAGATAAAGATCGTACTGTATAGCACAGGGATATAGTATAACACAGGATATTTAGTATCCTCTACTAAACTACACAAGCTGGAATCAAGATTGCTGGGAGAAATATCAAGAACCTCAGATATGCAGATGACACCACCCTTATGGCAGAAAGTGAAGAGGACCTAAAAAGCCTCTTGGTGAAAGTGAAAGAGGAGAGTGAAAAAGTTGGCTGAAAGCTCAACATTCAGAAAACAAAGATCATGGCATCTGGTCCCATCACTTTATGGGAAATAGATGGGGACACAGTGGAAACAGTGTCAGACTTTATTTTGGGGGGGCTCCAAAATCACTACAGATGGTGACTGCAGCCATGAAATTAAAAGACACTTACTCCTTGGAAGGAAAGTTATGACCAACCTAGATAGCATATTCAAAAGCAGAGACATCACTTTGCTGACTAAGGTCCATCTAATCAAGGCTATGGTTTTTCCTGTGGTCATGTATGGATGTGAGAGTTGGACTGTGAAGAAAGCTGAGTGCCAAAGAATTGATGCTTTTGAACTGTGGTGTTGGAGAAGACTCTTGAGAGTCCCTTGGACTGCAAGGAGGTCCAGCCAGTCTATCCTAAAGGAGACCAGTCCTGGGTGTTCTTTGGAAGGACTGCTACTAAAGCTGAAACTCCAGTACTTTGGCCACCTCATGCAAAGAGTTGACTCATTGGAAAAGACTCTGATGCTGGGAGGGATTGGGGGCAGGGGGAGAAGGGGATAACAGAGGATGAGATGGTTGGATGGCATCACCGACTCGATGGACATGATGAGTTTGAGTGAACTCCCGGAGTTGGTGATGGACAGGGAGGGCTGGCGTGCTGCAGTTCATGGGGTTGAAAAGAGTTGGACATGACTGAGCAACTGAACTGAACTGAACTGAACTAAACTACAATGAAAAGTAATGTGAAAAAGAATATATATATACATGAATTACATTACTGTACAAGAAACTAGCACAACATTGTAGATCAATTATACTTCACTTTAAAAAAAGAAAAAATAACCATTAAACATGTATATTTTTGAAACAGAATCATACAATATCTGTGATCAGACCACAATGGAATTAAACTAGAAATCAATAACAGAAAGATAGCCAGAAAATTCCAAAATATGTAGAGAATAACACATTTTTAAATAATACATAGTCAAAGAATCAACTGCAAAAGATTTTTAAAATATTTTGAACTTAATAAAAATGGGGATGTAATTTACCAAAATTTGTGATATGCAGTAAAAGCAGTACTTAAGAAGGAAATTCACAGCACTTAATACATATATCAGAAAATAAGAAAGATCTAAAATCAAAAACCTAGGTTTCTACCTTAGAAACCTATAAAAACAACAGCAAATTAAATACAAAATATGCAGAAGATAAGAATGAAAAAAGAGACATCACTACAAATCCCATGTACATTGTAAGGATAATAAAGGAACACTGAAAAATGATTTGCTTAAAAATTATATAACCTAAATAATCACCAATTCCTTGAGAGGCACAATCTTCCAAAATTCACAGAAGAAACAGGTGATCCAACCACTCTGGAAGACGTTTTGGTCTGAGACATAACTATATTCTTATTGTAAGATCCAGCAATCACATTACTTGGTATTTACACAAAGGAGTTAGGAATACAGATCCACACACACACCTGCACACGATATTTATAGTGGCTTTATTTATAGCTGCCAATACTTGGAAGCAACCCAGATACTTATCAATAGATGAATGGATAAACTGTGGCATCCAGACTAGAATATTATTCAGTGCTAAAAAGAAATGAGCTATTATATGTCATGAAAACACACATAGAAACCTTAAATGCATATTAGTAAATGAAAGAAATCAATCTGAAAAGGCTACCTATCACATGATTTCAACTATAGGACAATGTGGAAAAGGTGAAAGTATGGAGTAAAAGATCAGTGGTTGCCATGGTTTTGGGAGAGGAATGAAGAGGAGGAGCACACAAGATTTTTAGGGCAGTTAAAATACTCTGTCCTTCAACTCAATTTTGCTGTGACCCTAATGCCATCCTAAAAAAACCCAAAGTCTTAAAAATGATCCCTGCTATGGTTATTTTGAATTTTTGAACCTAACTGAATTTTTCTTGTTCAGAGTGCATGTTTAGTTAGTATCCAATTGACAAGTTTATTCCAAGATCCACATCAGAAGATCTTGTCCCCAAAGTCACCGCAGCTACCTAAAAGCCATGCTACTTTGGAAAATCACTCTAAAATAAGCGTATTAATAACCCCAAAGTGAGCATATTAAAAACAACCTCACAGAATTATGAATGTTAAATTAATTAACTTGTATAAAGAGACCCGCATATAATAAGCTTGCAGAAAACTTTGTCACCCTTTCTACTGCCATCCTTCTTTTCTACTAAGTTTCCACTTAGTTCTAACACTATAAGTTTATCCTGGAATCAGAGTGGCTTCATATTTTACTTTTCTACCAAAATTCCAATATGTCCAAGCAAAAAGCCCTGCAACTTCTTGCTTGCAAAGAAATCTTCTACTGAAGTGCTAAGAAGTTCTTAACATCTGATGAGAGCTTTCAAGATTTATTTTTTACAATATCACATTCTCCAGATAACACTGGATGATTTTCTGGTCACACCATAATTGAACACATTTTTCCCTTTTATTGATTCATCTCCTATCACTATTAGCTAATTTTATCCTAGGACTTGGCTAATCACGTCTTTTCTGAATAGGCCAGTTATTAGGATTGAATGTATGGAAATACTGTGGCAAGTCATTTGCAACAGCTGGAAAATTCCAGAAACTTCTAGGCATTTTGATTGTTCAGAGTTGCTTCTAGTCTAAGTTGCCTAAAACTTATTGGGGCATTTTATGATACATTTGAAAAAGAAAATTCAGAAAGTCTACTTCTAAGACACTGCTGCTGCTGCTGCTGCTGCTAAGTCGCTTCAGTCGTGTCCGATTCTGTGCGACCCCATAGACGGCAGCCCACCAGGCTCCCCCGTCAAGGTTATTTTTCAAATCTAGCTCAGAGGCGGTAATTAATTTCTGGAAGACACGTACTAAGGACTAATTTCAGGCCAGGATCAACAAACACACAAAATTTTCCACAAGGAAAACATGATGCCCTGACTCAGAAAATTATATAGCCTTTCCTTAATTAGTCGATGAAATACAGTGGGTCATTACAAAGGGAGAAATTATAAAAAATGAATTACTACAAACACAAATTATCTAAAAACTATCTATAAATTTACTTTTAAGTTATCACCATTCTGACACATAAATACATCACAGAAATTTAGTGTCTTATATATATCAATTCAGAGATTAGCAGACATGTTTAACAATAGGGAGTATTTACTGAATGGACTAATTTCATTCTGTTACTTCTTTCTAGTTATCTCTCAGCTACCACAGGGTGATAAAGAATCTGATGAACAACTTCTTCATTCTGCTTGATCTAGCCAGAGAGACACTTTGCCTTGGCAAAGCAAGTACAGTGGAGTCAAATCAAATTTGCACTTAATCTACAAATTGTAGTTTATGTCATCAGGAAAATTTAGAAGAAAATAAACAGTTCAATACAACATCCTTCTTAATAAGTGAGTACCTCAGATTAGTGAAGCAATACATGTGAAGAATTAAAGTAGGTTGTGAAAGCTATGGGACAAATACATGAATGATATTAAGGGTTTCCTGTCAACTGAAAAAAATAAAACATTGTTAAATGGCCAAATCAGTGCATGACATCTTCACTGACAGTTTCAATGAAGAAATTAATCGATGGCCATAGATATACACATATTAATGAAAAATTAAATTATAAATAACATAATCACTGCCATATTTCTAAGATAATTTTGAGATTAATTTTTGTTATATATAATTTTTATTATACTAATTTTGGAACATATAAGATACAAGAATCCCATTCAATAAATAACCCATGGGAAGAGACACAGGCGCAACACACCAAGGCAGCTGGACAGCTGGTCTCAGTGTGGGAAGAAAACCCTGATCTTCCAATACAAAACCACTTATGGGAAGGCAATCTACACGTCCTAAGGTTAGACAGCACAAGACAAAGTCTTCATTGAAAATAGTTCTACTATAGGGCCTGGACAGAAATGTAGATTCTACACGTTACAGATACTTGTATAACCAAAACCTTTAATTAAAAAAAGAATGCCGTGGGACTTCCCTGGTGGTTCAGTGTTTAAGAATTTTCCTGCCAATGCAGGGGACACAGGTTCAATCCTGTTCCAGAAACTAAGATCCCACGTGATGCAGGCAGCTTAGCCCACACGCACCACAACTACTGAAGCCCGTGCTCTCTAGAGCCCATGCTCTGCAACGAGAAGTTTCCACAATGAGAAGCCCAAGCACTGCAACCAGAGAGTAGCCCCTGCTCACCACGACTAGAGAAAGTCTGCCCACAGCAACAAAGACCCAGAACAGCCACCTGCCCCCCACCAAAAAAAAAAGTCAAAGATGGGAGAGGTTTGCATGTGATGTGTGATGGACAAAAGTAGCCTGTTAAAGTGGGCCTTCAGGTGTGGTGATGAAGTTGACTTTGGTAGTCTCTATTTCAAGTGGCAGGGAGTGGCTATTTTTCATCTCTCTCACTTAGGAGTGAATTTGAGATCTATAAGCAGTTGTTTTCACAGCGCTGTTGTCAACTAATTGCTTGGTACTCTGGAAGCTAATAACTTGCAGGTCTAATGTAGGTACTCCCTGGTATGGGTTTGAGGGCACTTCCCATCATCCCTTCTCCCTGCCAGAGACAGGAACTATTTTACATGTTAGATATGTAGGAGGAGACAACCAAGCATCACTGTCTTCTGGTGATCCAGGTAGTTTAAGGTTGGTGATAGAAACAAGTAGGCACAAGTGTTGATTAGCTATATTGAGCCCCATTTCTCTTCTATTAAGACCGACCTCTAAAGAAAAGTTGATTTTTCTTCTGATTTATAGGAGTGACTTTTCTGAAAAAAACTAATATAGTTTAAATTAAAATCTATCAATATTAAATCAATAAAGTTCAAGCTCATTACCCTTTTCATAACTAAGAAGAACACAGAGATACAAACCTTGAATTTTCTTCTCACTTCTGCTACTTTCTGTTCTAACTCCTCTGTTTTAAATCTGGTTAGGTGAAAAACAGCACCAATGTTATAAGCTTCCTTGTATAGTTGTTTAAGAAACTCTTCATTTTTTGACCTCATTTTCAACAGAGATTGGATTTCAGACTCGAGCTCTGATTTTTTCTTTATACTGTTAAAAAAAAGCATAAATATTGATATGGTTATTCCAAAAGAGGATATATTGAGGCAAATATATTTAATAATGATAAAAGGGAATAAAATCATATTTTATGTTGCCAAAAATACGAAATAACCATATACTTAATCTAAGAGAAAAATACATTCCAAAATTCCATTTCTTTTTCTGCTTCTCCTGATGGCTACTTCTAATTGCTAAGCTGTGCTCAATATCAGGAGAAAAAGCATTATTTTAATAAGAAAGGCTTGGCAAACCAAGATGCTCAAATTTCAGAGCACTGATTTTCATTCTATAGCCACCCATCCTTTCTAATCCTACATAACATTGCTACTAAGAATAATAAAATAAAAGAAAAATTTAGCCCATGAAAAAGAGAAACAATAAAACTCAACAAAAGAAAACAAAACTCTCAAAAAGAAAACCAATAGCTACGGGAAAAGAGCTGGTAGGGGAAAAAAGAAGGTAAGACATTAATATCACTGTTAGATTCTCAAAGACACAGACAACTACAAGACTCTACGGCACACTAGTTGTCCATATTAGCTATCCACACTAGTTGTCCACAGACTGGTTGTCCTCTAGGTTCTATGGCAGTTACTGCCCACACTGGGAACTGTCTTTGTTCCAAAGATAAGTTACTGAGGCATAAAATATAAGAAAACACAAAAAGTGTATACAGTTACACTCACAAATGAGGTAACCATGTTTGTAGAATGGAAATGGAACTGGAAAGCAAAGAAGCAGTTAGGGCCTTAAGGACAGTCACTACAAAAGAAACCAAAAAAGTGACTATGTGAGGTCATTGATGTGTGGTAATTATTTCTCAAAGGATATGTATGTCAAATCATCACACTTCATGCTTTTAATGTATACAATTTTGTCATTTGTACCTCAATAACACTGAAAACATTTTAAATAAAATGATAGGTGTATGTAACAAAATTTTATGTGAAAAACTTCCAGCACTGAAAACCAGGATGGGTCATTAAATTGAAAAGTCCCACTTAGTACTAAACTGGATATAGCAGACACCCAGAAGCACACACCCCTGTAGATGTGCAACAGTGAAATTTCACAACTCTGAAAAGAGAAAGAGAAAATTCTAAACTTCCCAGAGAGAAAAAACAGATAATCTACAAAGAAATGACATCCAAATATCATCAGATGTCTTATCAAGCAAAACTAAATGAAATACAGGTAAGCCCAGATTTAATGTAAAACATGATGATTATAATTAATAATAGTAAAAATAATGCTGTATTAAATACAGGAAATTTGCTAAGACTGTATATCTCCAGTGCCAGTATTCTGGTCTGGAGAATTCCAGGAACTATATTGTCTATGGGGTTGCAAAGAGTCGGACACAACTGAGTGGCCTTCACTTTCACATCACACGCATACACCCAAAAGGTAACTACATGAGATGATGTCTTAATTAGCTCGATTGGGATCATCATTTCACTATGTACATTCAAATCATCATGATATATACCTTACATATGTACAATAGTTTAAAGATTAAATGAAAGAATAAAATGAAAAATACTTTCAAAATAATGAGAAAAAAATGACTTCAGATCCAGAATATGATACCTTGAGAAAATCCTTGTTTGAATGAATATGGCTTGAATAAAAAATGAGGTGTGAGTTTATGGAAACATCAGTGTCTATTTGAATAAGACTTTCTCACAAACAATGGAAGGGCATTTTGGGGATGCAGTGCTCTGCTTTATCTTGTGTTTGCTTCTTCTAAGCTGAGACATGTTATACAATGTTAATAAAGTATTAAAATAGAGAAAAATAACAATGATTCATGGAAAAGAGGAAAAAATTGTGTCAAACCTCTGAGTATATTAAGCGAGAACAGTGTCCATGTGGCAAGTGCATGGGTAGTGAACACTCCTATACAGAAGCTGCTGCTGCTGCTAAGTCACTTCAGTCATGTCCGACTCTGTGCAACCCCATAGACGGCAGCCCACCAGGCTCCCTCGTCCCTGGGATTCTCCAGGCAAGAACACTAGAGTGGGTTGCCATTTTCTTCCCCAATGGATGAAAGTGAAAAGTGAAAGTGAAGTCGCTCAGTCGTATCCGACTCCTTGCGACCCCATGGACTGCAGCCCACCAGGCTCCTCTGTCCACGGGAATTTCCAGCAAGCGTACTGGAGTGGGGTGCCATTGCCTTTTCCGCCTATACAGAAGAGCCTTCCATTATTGTATCAGAATGTGTGAAGACAGATGCAAATAGGTTGGTAAGAGAAAAGGTAATTCCCATTTAATTGCATGTATGTTCTTTATGAATTACAGTGGGAGATTATTAGCTTGAAATGAGGGTGATGTGCATATTGGGACTGAGGCAATGAGAGGATATGAAACAGTGTTGTCAGAAAAACTGAAGTGTCTAGAAATTTCTTGGCATGTTAAATATTGCTTGAGACTTATAGCCATAGAATTTAAGTTCTACACAAGGGCAAATGTATTCCAATGTTCAGTTCAGTTCAGTTCAGTCGCTCAGTCATGTCCCACTCTTTGCGACCTCATATATTGCAGCACGCCAGGCCTCCCTGTCCATCACCAACTCCCGGAGTTCACTCAGACTCACATCCATTGAGTCGGTGATGCCATCCAGCCATCTCATCCTCTGTCGTCCCCTTCTCCTCCTGCCCGCAATCCCTCCCTGCATCAGAGTCTTTTCCAATGAGTCAACTCTTCGCATGAGGTGGCCAAAGTACTGGAGTTTCAGCTTTAGCATCATTCCTTCCAAAGAACACCCAGGACTGAT
>SJYQ01000489.1:487218-513259 GCA_006410935.1 Redunca redunca | reverse complement strand
GTCCTCTCCTTGCACCAGTCCCAAGCATCCTGCATTCTGCATCTGACATCAACTGGCGATTCGTTTCTTACTTGATAGTATACATGTTGCAATGCCATTCTCCCATCTCATCCCACCCTCTCCCTCTCTCTCTCCCCCAGACACAGACTGATTTTGAAGACAGAGTTTGCCTTTGACAAAGTTCCAAGAAATTGGTTAAGGTCCAATTTAGTAAAACTACCCAAATAAGTGGAGAGAGAGATCATGTTTATGTTTAAGAATCCTATCATACAGATTTCATATCTGTATCATGTAATCCATAAGTGAATGTGACTCCAATTATAACTCTAATAAAAGAATAACTTAAAACTCAAGAGGAAATATAAGATTAGGGGATTCATCATAATAGATAATCAAAACTCATTATACAAGTTTATTAATGTAGACAGTAAGTATAGAGATAAAGATATTAATTAGAGGAAAGAAAAAGAGAACAGAAAGAGAGATACACACAAAACAATAAGGAAGCCCCATAGTGACATAGGTGGTTCAATATTAATATATATATATTAATATATAAATACTCTAAATTACAAGTTCATGTAGCCACAGTACAAAGCTAATGGCAGTATTTTTTTAAATGTTAGTTATGAAAACTTACCATTTTTTCTGAAGCAGTTAATTCATTTTTTGATGACTTTGTTTCCCTCAATACTTCGGTCACTGCCTCTTCATTCTCCTCAATATTAATATTAACATTTTCTATTGATGTACAGTAGAAATTAAACAGATTGCTAAGTTTATCTACCTCTCTCCTAAGAGAAAAAACACAGTTGACTTTATCCACACTGAAGGGGAAACTATATTTTAAATTATATTTGATTTGCTCCTTACTTAACAATATAGATCAATCGAATTTATCTATTCCTAAGAGTTTTTCAACCCAAAGAAGCTCCTGAAAAGTACCACTTAGCTATAAAGAAGTAAATAGGGAGGAAAAAAAAATTATGTTTCTGATGGAAAGAACTGAAAGAAAAGTGAATGACTTGTAAATTTTTAAAATAAGCTACCATTTGATTTGATTTCAAGTGAGAGACCTAAGAAGTACCTTTGATTCAGAGCCTGGATAGTACAGGGATGGAAAGGCAATTTTAAAAAATCAGAAAAAAAGAAGAGAAGATAAGAAGCTGTAAAAGTGGACAGACCACATTATTAAAGCTCTGGGACGTCCTAGGCAGTCCAGCGATTAAGGCTTCGCCTTCCAGTGCAATAGGGTGCGGGTTTGATCCCTGGTCAGGGAGCTCATATCTTACATGCCTCACAACCAAAGAACAAAACCATAAAACAGATACAATATTGTATCAAATTCAGTAAAACTTTTAAAATAGCCCATATCAAGAGTGGTGGGAAGGGGTGGGAGGTGGGAGGGAGGTAAAGAGGGAGGGGACACATGGATACCTGTGGTTGACTTATGCTGGTGTGTGACAGAGGCCAACACAATATTATGAAGCAACTTCAAGTGAAAATAAATAAGTATGGGGAAAAAATGGTCTACATAAAAAAATCTTTAAAAAATTTTAAAAATATATAAACCTCTGGTTTACTGTCTTATCTCCCTGACAGTCACAGTAGCAAAAAGAAGTAAACTGCAGTTCAGGAAAATAAGGGGCTTACTAAGTAATTGCTGAGGAGATTTTTGTTCCTAGGCGACCTTTCACAAAAAATACCAGTGTTAATCTGTAAAACTACATAATCCTTTACCTTATCTGGTAGGAACAAAACAGGTTCCAAATATAAAAAGTCACTTTAAAGTATGGTCTTATAGTTTAATGCATGAAAAAATACGGTGAGAAAATGACAAAAATATCATTTGCAGAAAATATTAGCAAGCAATACAGGTAAGCCCAACTTTTTAAAGAAGCCATAAGCAAAATAATAGAGTGGTAGATTTACCTGAAACCCATATAAGAGATTAAAGAGTGAATCATTTGCATGTAATAAAATTCTCAATGCAATATGGAATGGAAAAATTACCCAAAAGACAAATGAGCAGATAAGATAAACAAGAATTCACAAGAAAATAAATGCTAGCAACCAATAAATATATGGTGTGTTTATTGAATTCGCCCAGCCTCTTATGCACTAATTTTAGGAGTAGAGTCAAATTAAACTGAAAGATATAATCTTACAAAAGAAATCAAAATTATAGCAACAAACAAATGAGCAAGATTTTTCTTTACCCTTTCGAACCTGGAGAGTACAGGTTTCCTATCAGAATTCTATTGATCTTCCAGATCAATAATGAGTGGTTGGGAGTCTCAGCATTTAAAACATACATGTGTGGTTCAATTTTCTTCATTTGAAGCTAATTTTTCTTCTCTCAATGTTATCCATTTCCCCAGTGCAGATAATAAACTATAGATTTTGACTGAGTAAGAAGTGAGCAGTCACCCTGCCCCATGAAATGCAGGGACTAAGCATTATCTTAGTTCTCTCTTCACCTCTATTTCTTAAAGCATTAACTAATGTGATCGATTCCTCAGCCTTTCAAGAATTTTTCAGTGCAAAAGTTGCCCCCACTGATACTTCGGATTTTATTATTCTCATATTTGCTAAATCAGAAATAAATTTAGAAGAATAAAATGGGAAGAATCATTTTACCTTTTAAGAATTACTATAAAGTAGAGCAATTGAGACACAAAAGAATATATGCTTTTTTCATTTATACGGAATTCAAGAACAGACCAAACTAACCATGGTAATAGAAGTCAGAATGGTAATTACCTCTTTCAGGGAATGGTATGAACTGAGAAGGACAATTTTTTTAAAAAATTCTATATCCTGGAAACTTTTTATATCTTAACCTGAGGTATGGTGACATGAATATATATACATATAAATGTAAATAAAAATCATCAATCTATGCATTTGATAGCACATATAATTGTGTTTCTATATGACTACTAATTCTCAACAAACTAAAAAAATAGTGAAGGGAAATTAAACATGCCTTTAACATTTTACTTAGTAAATCATTTATGACTCGCTAATGCTTATAACAGAACTTTTAGAAAATATGCTTAAATGAGAAGAAAATTAGCAAGTAACTTATATGGTGCAATAAATAATACTGAGTAAAGGAATTAATAAAAATATGCCTTTGGGCCCTATTTAAATATTATCTATAAAAATCATCAGCTAATTTTTATATTCAAAATTGAGAAGCAAAAATTTTAGAAAATGTTACAAGATGTAGAATGTTTCATTTGTAATTAATATGCACTAACAGCTCAACATTCAGAAAACTAAGATCATGGCATCCAGTCCCATCACTTCATGGGAAATAGATGGGGAAACAGTGGAAACAGTGTCAGACTTTATTTTGGGGGGCTCTAAAATCACTGCAGGTGGTGATTGCAGCCATGAAATTAAAAGACGCTTACTCCTTGGAAGAAAAGTTATGACCAACCTAGACAGCATATTCAAAAGCAGAGACATTACTTTGCCAACAAAGGTCCGTCTAGTCAAGGCTATGGTTTTTCCAGTGATCATGTATGCATGTGAGAGTTGGACTGTGAAGAAAGCTGAGCACCGAAGAATTGATGCTTTTGAACTGTGGTGTTGGAGAAGACTCTTGAGAGTCCCTTGGACTGCAAGGAGATCCAACTAGTCCATTCTGAAGGAGATCAGCCCTGGGTGTTCTTTGGAAAGAATGATGCTAAAGCTGAAACTCCAGTACTTTGGCCACCTCATGCGAAGAGTTGACTCACTGGAAAAGACCCTGATTCTGGGAGGGATTGGGGGTAGGAGGACAAGGGGACAACAGAGGATGAGATGGCTGGATTGCATCACTAACTCGATGGAGGCCTGGTGTGCTGTGATTCATGGGGTCACAAAGAGTCGGACACGATTGAGTGACTGAACTGAACTGAACATCTGTTGTGCCAAATAGATTAATGAAATGTTGAATATATGTATGGTGTATAAGTACAGAGATATAAATAGATAAATGATTAAAATAAGAGATATAGAAAGATAATCAACAGCTTCAAGATATGTAAAATAAGAAAAAGAGTATAGAAAACTGAGAGCACTACAGTCTCAAATGAAGTTCCTGCCTCCACTTCTTGGCCACATAACTTTGTAGGTTTGTCTAACTGACTTTGACCTTAGTCATTTGACTTGCTGTAGTCATTTGAATGTTACCAAAAAAGGATGCAATCGGAGACTTACAAAGTTCATGTCTGAGTGTGCCTGCTTGCTCTTACTCCTCTCCTAGTATCCTGAGAATATTTCTGACAGACTGGAGAAACAGGGGAGAGTCAAATCTCCCCAGTTGTCTCAGCTGAGGCTTTACTATATTAGTGGCAAATCAGAAAACATCTCTAGGAGGGGAAGATTCCCTGGAGAAGGACATGGCAACCCACACCAGTACTCTTGCCTTGAGAATCCCATGGACAGAGGAGCCTGGTGGGCTGCAGTCCATAGGGTCGCACAGAGTTGGACATGACTGAAGTGACTTAGCACAGCACAAGGCTTTCCTAGATCAGCGGAAAATTGGAAAACATATGTAACCAAATGACAGTGCAAATATAACAAATCAGGTGAGTTATGAAAATGATTGCATTCATTAAATAATGTATGTTTTGAGAGAGGACAAGATGGTGGAGTAGAAAGACCTTCCTCTCATGAGCACACCAAAATCACAACTATCTGCAGAACAACCATCAGTGCAAAAGACCAATCTACCAAAAAATTTCTTCTACAACTAAAGACATAAAGAAGGAATCACACTGAGATGAGTAGAAGGAGTAGACTAGTGATAGAATCAATTACCACACCCCTGGGAGGCTGTTCCATAAACTAGAGCATAATTACATTGCAGAGATTCTCCTAAAAGAATAACAGGCCTGATCCCCATATCAACCTCCTCAGCCTGGGAGTCCTGCATGAGGAAGACAAACCTCCCAGAGCATTTGGCTTGGAAGGCCAAGGGGGCTGACCTTTGGGAGTCCCAGAGAACTAAAGAAATACAGATTTCACTCTTAAATGGCCCACACAAAACCTCACACACTGTGGGACCCAGGGCAGAAACAGTAATTTGAAAGGATCCTAGGCCTACATGCTAACCTTAGAGAGTCTCACATAGGAGCAGGAGGCAACTGCAGCCTACCCTAGGAGCAAAGACATGGGTGGCAGCAATTTGTAGAGCTCCATCTACCATGTGGACACTGGTACTAGCAACTACCTTTGTGGAATCCTCCTTTTAGCTCATAAGCACCAAGACCTACCCCCACCCAACAGCCTTTATGTGCCAATACTGAGACAGCTCAGGACAATCATCTAACTGGGCAGGAACACAGTTTCCTCCATCAGGAGATAGCTGCCTAAGACCCCTGAGTCCTCAGCCACCTCTGGAAATGGCTCTGCCTTCCAGAAGGCCTAGGACCCAACTCTAACACTAGTGGGCAGGCACAAGTCCCAGAATCCCCAGGGCCCTGGTCCTGCCCTCCAGGGAGCCTGCTTTAGCTTCTGGACCAGCCTCATCTACCGCAGAGTAGACATCAGACTCAAGAAAGTCAAGACCCCACATCATGTGGACCCAGCCTGCCCATCAGCAGCCCAAAACTTGCCCTGGAACCGACTGGACCCTGGCCCTGCCTATTAGGAGGCCAACACAAGCTTGAAGATAACCCTAGGCCCCATGCTCAACTGTGTCAGTCACCAGTGATCTAACACCAGCTCTGGGATCCCTGGGTCCTGCAACCAGACTCCACAATCTAGCTCTGCCCATTGGTAGGCTGGAACCTAAGCCCAAGACCTGACTCCACACACCTGTGTGCAGGCAACAACCAGATAACAACTTCTGGACTGTGATTCTGCCCACCAGTGAACATGCACTAGCCCCAGGGCTCCCTGGGTTTCCATAGCCAGTGACCTCATGACCCAATCTCAGCAACTAGCAGTCATCAGCCTCCACACAAGGCAGAACCTGTCAACCCATCAGACAGGGGACCAAACAAGCCTATCAGAGTGCCCCAAACAGGCAGCCCACCACAGCAGCAGAAGGACCCACGCAGCCCTCATAGGGAATCCCCTAGAGCATATAGTTTGGGTGATGAGAGGGGAGTGTGCTACTGGAGTGCATAAGACATATACAAAAGGTCACTTCTACAAAGTCAGGAAATGTAACCAACCTACCAGATACACAGAAAAACAAACAAACAGCAATTTAGGGAAAATGAGGAGACAGACGAATACATTCCAAACAAAGAACAAGATAAAATCCCAAATGAAGAACTAAGTGAAGAGGAGCTAGGCAATCTATCTGAGAAGGAGTTAAAAGTAGTGACTGTAAAGATGGTCAAAAAACTTGGAAGAAGAATGGATATACAGAGCAAGAAGTTAGAAGTTTTGAAAAGAGAGTTAGAAAATCTAAAGCACATCCAAAGAGATGAAGAATACATAAATGGAAATGCAAAATATACCAGAATGAATCAATAAATGTCTAAATGATACAGAGGAGTGGGTCAGTGAGCTAGAAGACAAAGGAGTGGAAATCACTGGTGTTGAACAGAAAAAAAAAAAAAAAGAATGAGAAGACATGAGAACAATTTTGGAGACCTCTGAAACAATACCAAGTGCACTAATATTCGCATTATAGGTGTTCTGAAAGGACTCAGAGAAAGATGCTGAGAACATATATGAATAAATAATAGCTAAAAACCTCCCAACCATGAAAAATGAAACAGACATCCAACTCCAGGAATCAAAGAGAGTACCAAACAGGATTAACTCAAAAAGAAACACACTGAGACACACTGTAATTAAAACTGTAAAAATTAAAGATCAAGTTGTTATTTAATCACTAAGTTATGTCTTATTCTTTTATGACCCCATGGGCTATAGTTAGCCAGGCTCCTCTGTCCATGGGATTTTCACAGGAAAGAATACTTGAGTAGGTTGTCATTTCCTTCTCCAGGAGATTTTCCCAACCCAGAGATTGATCCCACACCTCCTACATTGTCAGAGGAATTCTTTACCACTGAGCCATCTAGGAGAGGCTTCCCTGGTGGCTCAGAGGTTAATTGTCTGCCTCCAATGCGGGAGACCCAGGTTCGATCCCTGGGTCGGGAAGATCCCCTGGAGAAAGAAACGGCAATCCACTCCAGTATTCTTGCCTGGAGAATAGAAAGACTATAAAGAGAAACTATAAAAAGCAACAAGGGAAAAGCAACAAATAACATGTAAGGCAACTCCCATAAAACTATCAGGTGATTTTTCAAAAGAAACTTCACAGGCCAGAAGGAGTGGCATGATATATTTAAAGTGATGAAAGAAAAAACTACAATCAAAAATACTGAGCAAGGCACTCATTCAGATTTGATGAACAGATAGGAAACCAAGCCTAAAAGAGTTCAGTATCACAAACCAGCCTTGAAAGAAATGTTAAAGTAACTTTTCTAAGCAAAAAAGAAAAGGCCACAATTAAATACATAAAAATTACAAAATGATAAAGGGAATAGATAAAGGCAATCATACGGTAAAGGTAGAAATAATCTACATACAAGTTATTAGAAATGTTAAAAGACAAAAGCAATATAACAAAATACATTCACAATCAACAGCTAAGGAACATACAAAATAATTAGATGAAAAATATGATACCGAAAACAGTAACTGTAAGGTGGAAGAGTACATATGCAGATTTCTTTACAAGCATTTAAAAGTAAGGGATCACCAACTTATAACAGTCAAGTATAAGGATATAGATGGCTATAGAAAAACCGCAGGGAAACCACAAACCAAAATTTACGATGGTTATAAACATAAAAAAGAAAAAAGAAATCCAAACATAACCCTAAAGATAGTCATCAATTACAAGAGAACAAGATAAGAATAAAGGGACAAAAAAATCTATAAAAACGATCCCCAAACAGTGAGCAAAATAGCAAAAGATACACAAGTAAGCACATATTGAAACAGACATCAAATATGAGAAAATATAAACATCTTAATAAGTGCATGTTATCCAGAGGACAGGATAATGTATAAATTTTTGTTCTTCATTTTACTTACATTTATTTGACTCTAGCTCCATAATGAATGTGACTTTTTCTATACTAAATGATTAATGTTTGAATAAATAAATATTTTTATATCACAGAAACATAAATAATTTAAAACCAAACTAAGAACTAGATGGATGCTATAAAATTCAAATACATCAGAAATGTAATGAAAAGTCAATAATACACAAAATATAATTAATCTATGTGCATTTAAAATATTCCAGGCTATTAGAAAGCAAATCAATATGAGTTAATTAATGATATGCTATGTTTATAATTAACACAAGGCTATATAATTTGTTCTTATACTATCCCATTCTGGAATACTTTTTCAAATAGTAACTCTTTTACATTGTTAGCAGGGATATATATTATTATGGCATATCCATAGGCAATTTGGAAATATGTATGAAGAGCTTTAAAACGACAGAGAAAAATATACTACTTTAGGAATTTATACACAAGTAGTTTAAAATAGGTAAAAGACATATATTTTAATTTATATATTAACTTGGTAATAAGACAGATGTGGAAATTTAGATAATTTCCTTTCTCTTTATCTGAATTTCTTATACAGGAATATATATCACATTTTTAATTAATTTTTTCCTTTTAAATGCTATAAAAAACATTTGTGGAAAATACTTACTTGTAGGCAGCCATGCTTATTTCATCATCACGAATATCCCTTTCCATTTCTATTCTGTTTTGTTTAACTCTGAGTTTGGCTTTTTCAAGATTGTCTATGGCTTCTAGAAGTTCTCCGTGAACTTGTTTGTATATTTCCATTACCTAGAAATAAAAATATGTATGCTAATATAGGTACTTAACGGCTAATTAAAATAATCAGACCACAGGAAGATCAGAGAAAGGTTTTAGAGTAGTTCTGATGTAGATTATAGACATTCTTTATATTAATTTTTGTTCCCTATTTAGTCTATTGTTTAGCACAGCAGAGTTTCAGGTTTCTTATATACTCTGACAGGCATCAATACTAGTGATGTACAAAAGTTACTGAAGAAAATAATTTCACTATCCCATTTAATATGACCAAAATAAAATCATTATCTTTTCACCTACAAAAACTAAGAATTTTTATTTGCTCTTGTTGGTCAAATACTTTATTGTAGAAAAATCATATAACACCCACGAAAAATTGAAAAATGAAAACATCACTTATCATCTTCTCACTCATAAATAGCCATTATTACCTTCATGCAAGGGTCCAAATATTCCATTTTTATTGTTTTCATTAATTATTAGAGATCATAAACCTTCTCCCTTCTCTCTCTAGCTCTCGCTTCTCTATCAAACTAAAGGGAAAGGGTGGTTGAAGCTGTTGTGGTTGGGAGGAACAACCATTCAGAATGTCCTATTGGAAAGCTAGAGGGTGAGGAGTAGAAGAGGGTACTAGGTAGTGAGCAGTCCTTTCACCAGGGGCCAAGTGGTGAATCCTACTTGGCAGTACGCTCCTAAATAATTTTCATTAATATCAGTTTTATTGTGAAAGGAACATTTAACATAATTGTCTATCCTTTAACAAATTTTTCAGTGTACAAGATCCCCTGGGGAAGGAAATGGCAACCCACTCCAGTATTCCTGCCTGGGAAATCCCATACAGAGGAGCCTGGTAGGCTACAGTCCATGGTGGCACAGAGTCCAACAACAAACTGTACAATACAGTAAACTGTAGGCATCATGATGCACAGCAGATCTCTAGAACTTACTCATCCTGCATAACGAAATCTTCACACCCATTGAAAAACAGCTCTCCATTTCCCCTCAAGTCCCTGCTTCTATGAAGGTAACTATTATAGATACCTTATACAAGTGGAATCATGCTAGTATTCATCTGTGACCTCTTTAGTACCTAGCATAATAATGCTCTCCAGGTTCATTCATGTTGTCACATATGGCAGTCTTCCTTCTTTTTTAAAGGCTGAATTATATTCCGCTGCATGCATACATCACATACATTTTAGAATTAGCTTGTCAAGCTCCACAAAGAGACCTGTTGAGATTTTGTGACTGCATTCAATTTACAGAGCGCTTACTCCTTGGAAGAAAAGTTATGACCAACCTAGACAGCATATTCAAAAGCAGAGACATTACTTTGCCAGCGAAGGTCTGTCTAGTCAAGGCTATGGTTTTTCCAGTGACCATGTATGGATGTGAGAGTTGGACTGTGAAGAAAGCTGAGCACCGAAGAATGGATGCTTTTGAACTGTGGTGTTGGGGAAGACTCTTGAGAGTCCCTTGGACTGCAAGGAGATCCAACCAGTCCATTCTAAAGGAAATCAGCCCTGGGATTTCTTTGGAAAGAATGATGCTAAAGCTGAAACTCCAGTACTTTGGCCACCTCATACGAAGAGTTGACTCATTAGAAAAGACTCTGATGCTGAGAGGGATTGGGGGCAGGAGGAAGAGGGGACGACAGAGGATGAGATGGCTGGATGGCATCACTGACTTGATGGACATGAGTTTGAGTAAGCTCCAGGAGTTGGTGATGGACAGGGAGACCTGGCGTGCTGCAATTCACGGGGTCGCAGAGAGTCGGACAGGACTGAGCGACTGAACTGAACTGACTGACGTGGAGAGAATGTTACAAAATTTAGCCTTTTAAGCCATTAACATCATTTATCGATATAGCACTTCTCAAATTCTCTCAGAAATATTCATAGTTTTCTCAATAGAGGCTGTGCTTGTCATTTGTTACATTTATTAGATATTTTATATTTTATGCTCAATGAATGCTATTTTTAAATAAACTTTTTTTCAGATTTGTTTCTGGTATATAGGAAAGTATGAATCAAAAATTTACCTTTGTATTCAACTGTTATTCATCTGTGGACGTGTTTAAAGTTCATGTATACATAATTACATAATCTGTACAGCAAAGGAAACCATCAACAAAACAAAAAGACAACCTACCCAATGGGAGTGAAAGTGAAAGTGAAGTCGCTCAGTCCTGTCCAACTCTTTGCAACCCCATGGACTGCAGCCTTCCATCCATGGGATTCTCCAGGCAAGAATACTGTAGCGGGTTGCGTTTTCTTTCTCCAGGGGATCTTCCCAACCCAGGGATCAAACCCAGGTCTCCCACATTGCAGGCAGACGCTTTAATCTCTGAGCCATCAGGGAAGTTTACCCAATGGGAGTAGGTATTTGCAAATCATATATTCAATATGAGGTTAATATCCAAATATATAAAGAACTCATACATCTCAAGAACAACAACAACAAAACAAACAAACAACTCAGTTTAAACATGGGCAAAGGGGATAAACAACAAGTCCTACTGTACAGCACAGGGAACTATATTCAATATCCTGTGATAGGCTATAATGGGAAAGAATTTTAAAAAAGAATATATATGCATGTACATGTTAACTGAATCATTTTGATGTATAGCAGAAATTAATAGAGCATTGTAAATCAAACATAATTTTTAAAAATGGGCAAAGGGGCTGAATAAACTTCTTTGCGGGAGGGTCCAGTCATCGTGTTACATTCTTTTTTAAATTCTTATTAGGGTATAATTGATTTACAATGTTGCATTAGTTTCATTACTGCATTAGGACAGCAGTAAACATTTTTCTAAAGAAGATATACAGATGGCCAATAAGCACATACATGAAAAAGTGTGCAATATTACTAATTATTATGGAAATGAAAAATAAACACAATGAGATTTTACCTCATGACCATGATGGTGGTTATTATATATACAAAAAAAAAAAAGATGAAATAACAGGTATTGAGAGAATGTGGAGAAAAGAGAACCCTGTGAACTGTTAGCAGGAATGTAAATTAGTGCAGCCACTATGGAAAACGGTAGGGAGACACCTCAAAAAATTAAGAAGAGGAATAGGATATGACCAGCTAGTCCACTTTTGGGCACTAACCCAAGTTATGCGAAAACACTAATTTGAAAAGATATATGCACCTCTGTGTTCACTGCACCACTATTTATAATAGCCACACAATCGGATTCCATCAAGGAATGAATGCATAAAGAGATGTGGTATATAGAATGAATACTTGTTGCTGTTGCTGTTGTTCAGTTGCTAAGCCATATCTGACTCTGCGACATGAACTGCAGCATGCCAGGCTTCCCTGTCCTGAAGGGACTATCTCCCTGAGTTTGCTCAAACACATGTCCATTGAGTTAGTGATGCCATCTAACCATCTCATCTTCTGTCACCCCCTTCTCCTCTTGCCCTCAATCTTTCCCAACATTAGGATCTGTTCTAATGAGTTGGTTCCTTGCATTAGGTGGCCAAAGTACTGGAACTTCAGCTTCATCACCAGTCCTTCCAAAGAATATTCAGGGTTGAGTTCCTTTAGGATTGACTGGTTTGAAAGCATACTACTCAATCCCCCCCCAAAAAAAAAGAAAAGAAATCTTGCCATTTGTGACAACATGGAAGACCTTGAGGGTATTATGCTAAGAGAAATAAGTCACATGGAGAAAGACAAATATCGTATAATTTGCTCATACAGAGAATATAAAAAATAAAAACATCCAAATAAGTGAACAAACCAAACCAAAACAAACATGTAGGTACAGACAACAGAGAGAAAGGGGAAGACAAAATGGGTAAAATGTGTTAACTATATGGTGATGGATGAAATATATCATGTTTAAGAGAAAAAAAGAGAAGGCACAAATAAATATCAGGAATGAAAAAGGAGACCACTACATATCCCCAGTGGCTAAGTAGTAAAGAATCTGCCTGCAATGCAGGAGACTTGCAGGAGACATGGGTTCAATCCTTGGATCAGAAAGATTCCCTGGAGTAGGAAATGGCATCCCACTCCAGTATTCTTGCCTGGAAAATCCCATGGACATAGGAGCCCGGCAGGCTGAAGTCCATGGGGTCACAAAACAGTCAGACACGACTGAGCAACTAAACAACAACATATTCTATAGACTTCTAGGAAACAAAATGGGCTTCCCTGGTAGCTCAGCTGGTAAACAATCCGCCTGCAATGCAGGAGACTCCGGTTCGATTCCTGTGTCGGGAAGTACCCCTGGAGAAGGATAGGCTACCCACTCCAGTATTCTTGGGCTTCCCTGGTGGCTCAGATGGTTAAGAATCTTCCTGCAATGCAGGAGACCTGGGTTTGATCCCTGGGTTAGGAAGATCCCCTGGAGGAGGGCATGCAAACCACTCCAGCATTCGCACCTGGAGAATCCCCATGGACAGAGGGGCCTGGTGGGCTACAGTCTATGGGGTCGCAAAGAGTCAGACAGGACTGAAGAATTAAGCACAGTACAACATAGGAAACAAAAGAATACTAAGAAAGTCTCTGTTCCAAAAAAGTACAAAATTTTGATGAAATGGACATAATCTTATAAAACTAGAAATAACCAAAATGGACACAGGAATAAATAGAATATCTAAAGAGTCTTATTGAGGAAATTGAATTTGTAATTAAAAATCTTTCCAAAACAAACAAAAAACAAAACTGGAAAACTTTAGCTAGATGGCATCAATAATCTTAGTCTTTTGCAAACTCTTCCAGATAGTAGAGAAAGAAGAAATGCTCCCAAGTTACCTTTAAATCTCGCAAACCCTTAAAAACAAAACCTGACAAGGACATTATTAAACAATTATACTATTTTCTTATTCATGAACTTAGATTTTAAACTCCTAAGCAAATAATTAGCAAATCAAATCTAGCAACATCTTGAGTAAGATGTAACATCTTCCTTAATATAAAAAACATTTTTAATGCTTCCCCTTTGAAACTGGGACTGTGACAATGATGCAAAATATTACCACTTACAGCCAGCAATGCAGGAGACCTGGGTTCAGTCCCTGGGTCAGGAAGATTCCCTGAAGAAGGAAATGGCTACCCACTCCAATATTCTTGCCTGGAGAATTCCACAGACATAGGATTCTGGAGGGCATAGGGTCCCAAAGAGTCAGACACAATTGAGCAATTAACTTCACTTCAGTCACTGGAGATCTTGGCCAAGAAAGGGCCACGCCTTACTAAAAGCAATACAGTAAAATGTATACAGATAAGGAACAGAAGGAAATAAAACTGTACTTGACTTGAGTGAGTGAGTGAGTGAGAGTTGTTCAAACGTGTCTGCCTCTTTGCAGCCCAATGGACTATAGCCCACAGGGCTACTCTATCCATGGGATTCTTGAGAATACTGGAGTGGGTTGCCATGCCCTTCTCCAGGGGATGATCTTGACCTAGAAATCAAACCCGGGTCTCCCACACTGCAGTCAGATTCTTTATCATCTGAGCCAACAGAGAGGCAAAACTGTCCTTCAGTTCAGTTCAGTCATTCAATCGTGTCTGACTCTTTGCTACCCCATGGACTGCATCACGCCAGGCTTCTCTGTCCATTGTCAGCTCACACAATTTACTCAAACTCATGTCCATTGAGTCCATAATGCCATCCAACCATCTCATCCTCTGTCGTCCCCTTCTCCACCTGCCCTCAATCTTTCCCAGCATCAGGGTCTTTTCCAATGAGTCGTTCTTCGCATCAGGTGGCCAAAGTGTTGGAGCTTCAGCTTCAGCATCACTCCATTCAAAGAATATTCAGGACCGGTTTCCTTCAGGATTGACTGCTTGGATCTACTTGGAGTCCAAGGGACTCTCAAGAGTCTCCTCCAACACCACAGTTCAAAAGCATCAATTATTTGGTGCTCAGCTTTTTTTATACTCCAGCTCTCACATCCATACATGACTGCTGGAAAAACCATAGCTTTGACTAGATAGACCTTTGTAGGCAAAGTAATATCTCTGGTTTTTAATATGCTATCTAGGATGGTCATTGCTTTTCTCTCAAGGAGCAAGCATCTTTTAATTTCACGGCTGCAGTCACCATCTGCAGTGATTTTGGAACCCAAGAAAATAAAGTCAGTCACTGTTCCCATTGTTTCCCCATCTATTTGCCATGAAGTGATGGGATCGGATGCCATGATCTTAGTTTTTTGAATGTTGAGTTTTAAGCCAGCTTTTTCACTTTCCTCTTTCACTTTCATCAAGAGGCGCTTTTTCCTTTCTGCCATAAGGGTGGTGTCATCTGCAAATCTGAGGTTATTCATATTTCTCCTGGCAATCTTGATTCCAGCTTGTGCTTCATCCAGTGCAGCAATTTGCATGATGTACTCTGCATATATCTTAAATAAGCAGTGTGACAATACAAAGCCTGGACGTATTCCTTTCCTAATTTGGAACCAGTTTGTTGTTCTACATCCAGTTTTAATGGTTTCTTCTTGACCTGCATACAGACTTCTCTGGCGGCAGGTAAGGTGATCTGGTATTCCCATCTCTTGAAGAATTTTCCAATTTGTTGTGATCTAGACAGTCAAAGGCTTTGGCGTAGTCAATAAAGCAGAAGTAGATATTTTTCTGGAATTCTCTTGTTTTTCTATGATCCAACGGATGTTGGCAATTTGAATCTGGTACCTCTTCCTTTTCTAAATCCAGTTTGAACATCTAGAAGTTCTCTGTTCACGTACTGTTGAAGCCAGGCTTGGAGAATTTTGAGCATTACTTTGCTAGTGTGTGAGATGAGTGTAATTGTGTGGTAGTTTGAACATTCTTTGGCATTGCCTTTCTTTGGGTTGGATGAGAAAACTGACCTATTCCAGTCCTGTAGCCACTGATGAGTTTTCCAAATTTGCTGGCAATATTGAGTGCAGCACTGTTGCAGCATCGTCTTTTCAGATTTGAAATAGCTCAACTGGAATTCGAACACCTCCACTAGCTTTGTTCATAGTGATGCTTCCTAAGGCCCACTTGACTTTGCATTCCAGGATGTCTGGCTCTAGGTGAGTGATCCCACCTTCATGGTTTTCTGGGTCATGAAAATCTTTGTTGTATACTTCTTCCCTGCCACCTCTTCTATGTATCTTCTGCTTCTGTTAGGTCCATACTATTTCTGTCCTTTATCATGCTCATCTTTGCATGAAATGTTTCCTTGGTATCTCTAATTTTCTTGAAGAGTTCTCTAGTCTTTCCAATTCTATTGTTTTCCTCTAATTCTTTGCACTGACCACTGAGGAAGTCTTTCTTATCTCTCCTTGCTATTCTTTGGAATTTTGCATTCAGATGGGTATATCTTTCCTTTTCTCCTTTGCCCTTCATGTCTCTTCTTTTCTCAGCTATCTGTAAGGCCTCCTCAGACAACCATTTTGCCTTTTTGCATTTCTTTTTCTTGCAGATGGTTTTGATCACTGCCTCCTATACAGTGTCACAAAACTCTGGCCATATTTCTTCAGGCACTCTATCAGATCTAACCCCTTGAATCTATTTGTCACTTTCACTGTATAATCCTAAGTGATTTGATATATGTCATACCTGAATGGTCTAATGGTTTAACCTAGTTTCTTCAATTTAAGTCTGTATTTAGGCAATAAGGAGTTCATGGTCTGTGCCACAGTCAGCTCCCGGTCTTGTTTTGGCTGACTATATACAGCTTCTCCATCTTTGACTACAAAGTATATAATCAATCTGACTTTGGTATTAACCATCTGGTGATGTCTGTGTGTAGATTCATGTCTTGTGTTGCAGAAGAGGGTCTTTGCTATGACCAGTGCGCTCTCTTCACAAAGCTCTGTCAGCCTTTGCCCTGCTTCATTTCGTACTCCAAGGCCAAACTTGCCTGTTACTACAGGTATCTCTTGACTTCCTACTTTTGCATTCCGGTTCACTATGATGATAAGGGCATATTTTTTGGTGTTAGTTCTAGAAAGTCCTACAGGCCATCATAGAACAGTTCAACTTCAGCTTCTTCGGCATTAGTGGTTGGGGCATAGACTTGGCTTACTGTGATACTGAATGGTTTGCCTTGGAAATGAACAGAGATCATTCTGTCATTTTTGAGACTGCACTGAAGTACAGCATTTAGGACTCTTCTGTTGACTATGAGGGCTACTCTAATTCTTCTAAAGGATTCTTGCCCACAGGAGTAGATATAATGGTCATCTGAGTTAAATTCACCCATTCCATTCCATTTTAGTTCACTGATTCCTAAAATGTTAATGTTCACTCTTGCCATCTCCTGTTTGACCACTTCCAATTTATCTTGATTCATGGACCTAACATTCCAGGTTCCTATGCAATAGTGTTCTTTATGTTCACATTAATTTTTAGAGTAGCACAGATTTTAGTAAACTCTACAAGATTTTCCTTTAGGCACAGGAATTCAGGGCTATACACTCAAGCTGAGAGCAAGGATTATACCATGATGATGAGATAAGCAAACAGAGGGATAATAGAATTTATACCATGAAAGGAAGAAAAGCAAGAAATAATTCCCTGTATTCAATCTTTCCTGTAGGTATTACTGGGGTGATCTCAGGTTCGGGGGTTTTGCTTATATAGTATGAGGCAAATTCATATGGAAAGCTCCTTGGCTGGCTCATTGTGGGACTGGTTCAGCTGTCCCACATGGATACTCTCTACACTGATGTTAAAAATATTTCTGTGGCTCCACTGTATTATGTGACTAAGCTGCTTGTAGAATCTGAAAGTCACCTTAAGCCACTGAGATTGGTTTGTAATGTACTGAGGCTCAAGCACATTGACAAGAGGTCTTGCATTATTTAAGTAGCTGGGTTACTTCAGCAGGCCTCTAGCCAAGGCCTCAGTCAAGACAGCAGAATAAAACAGAAAAAGCAAAGCTTTATTACAAACAAAACTTTATCTTACACTTCCCCGAGCCCCTAGCAATCTAATTTGCTTTCTGTCTTTATGGATTTACCTATTCTGGATATTTCAGGTAAATGAAATCATTTAATATGTGATCTTTTGTGTCTGAGTATTTATTTAGCATAATGCTTTGAAGTTTATCCATGTTGTGATCTGTACCAGTATTTCATTCTTTTTATGACTGACTACTCCACGGTATGGTTATATCACATTTTGTTTAGTCATACATCAACTGATGGGCACTGGAATGATTTTGCTTTTTGTCTATGGTAGACAGTGCTGCTAAGCACATTTCTGCACAAGGTTTTGTCTTTTAACATCAGTTTTCAATTCTTTAGGGGTATGTATCTTGGCTTGGAGTTGCTAAAGCATATGTTAATTCTGTTTTACTCTTTTTAGGAAACACCAAGCTCTTTCCTACAGTGGCTACGCCATTTTACATTCAGCAAAGTACAATGGTTCGAGTTTCTCTACATCCTCACCCA
Source organism: Redunca redunca (assembly GCA_006410935.1). Lineage (NCBI taxonomy): Eukaryota > Metazoa > Chordata > Mammalia > Artiodactyla > Bovidae > Redunca > Redunca redunca. Next base: position 495,036 of record SJYQ01000489.1, on the reverse strand, counting down.
AACTGGTTATTTTACACTCTATTTTAAGTCTCATCCTAATGGGCATGAGTAGTTATGTCATTGTGGTTTTGGTTTGAATTTTCCTGATGGCTAATGATGTTGAGCATCTGTCCTTTCATATTTGCTGCTCATTTCTGTCTTTCAGAGATACATCTACTTAAGTCTTTTGTCCATTTTAAAATGGGGTGTTTATCTTTTTTAGTTGTTGAATTATAAAAGTTCTTTATGTATTCTGGGTACTACATGTTTTTAAAATGGCAGTCGTACCCAAAGCTATGTTCAGATGAAATACAACCTCTGATGAAGTCTCAAAGAGCTCTTTGCAGAAATGGAAAAGCCTATTTTAACATTCATATGAAATTTCGGGGGGGTGGGGTCCTCAGGTAGCCAGAACAGTCTTGAAAAGAAAGGGCACCTTAGAGAACTTACACTTTCTGATTTTAAAACTTACTACAAATCTGTAATAATTAGTACATACATTAAAATAAAATTATATATAATTTTCAATATTTTCTCTTATTCTGTAGGTTGTTCTTTTACCTTTTTGATAGTGTACTTAGCTGTACAAAAGGTTTTAATTTTGATGAAGTCCAGTTTCTCTAATGTTGTTTATGCTTTTAGTGTCATATCTAAATCTGTTCTCAAATTCTAGGTCATAAAGATTTATCCACAAGTTTCCTTTTAAGAGTTTTATAGTTTTAGTTCTTATGTGTAAAGTTACGATCCATTTAAAATTACTTTTTGTATGTTCTAAGAAGCAGAGGTCCAAATTTACTCTTTGAATGCATGTGGATATCCAATGTCTCAATCCCATGTACTGAAGAGACTACTCACTTCAACAAATGGTCTCGGCACCCTTGTTAAAATCAACTAACCACAGATATATTGGTTTATTTCTAGAATCTCAACACTGCTTCACTGAACTGCTTTCCTGTATTTATTAAATGACACTCATTTTTGCTTCTTAAAGCTTTGTAGTTAGTTTTGAAATCAGAAGCTGTGAGTTCTCTAAGGTGTCCTTCCTTTTCAAGACTGTTTTGGCTATTTGTGACCTCCTGCAACTTCAAATGAATGTTAGAACAGGCTTTCCCATTTCTGCAAAAAGCTCTTTGAGACTCTGTCAGAAACTCCATTTAATTTGAAGATAGCTATGGGTACTACTGACATCTAAACAATATGAAGTCAAATCTGTGAACATGGGTTACTTTTCTGTTCATTTAAGTCTAATTTAATTGATTTCAGCAAAATATTATAGTTTTTAGTGAACAAGTCTTCCAGCTTATTGGTTAAATTTATTCATACTTTATCAAAGAAAACTGTTTTCTTAACTTCATTTTTATATTGTTCACAACTAGTATATGAAAATACAACTGAGTTTTGTATTGAGCTTGAATCTACAACTTTGTTAAACTTGTTTTTAGCTCTATAGTTTGTTTTGTGAATTCTTCACAATTTTCTATATAGAAGAATGTGTCTTCTGCAAATAATTTTACTTCTTTTTTAGCCTAGATCCTTTTATTTATTTTTCTTGCCTATCTGCTTTATTAAAAGATCATTGATTTAAATGTTAATCTCATCCAAAAAGATGAAAAACTTCACAAAACACTTAGAATAATGTCTGATCAAAACTTGAGCATACTGGCCCAGTCAAGTTTACAGAAAAAATTAACCATCAGAGCACCACTGATAAGCTCTACACAAAGGTTACTATTTTCTTGATCTGCCAGAATGCATTTTTAAATTTTCCTCCTATTCACCAGATGGTCAATACTGAATTTAGACCGATTATATTCTTTGCAGCCAAAGATGGAGAAGCTCTATAGTCAGCAAAATCAAGATTGGTAGCTGACTGTGGCTCAGATCATGAACTTCTAATTGCAAACTTCAGACTTAAATTGAAGAAAGTAGGGAAAACCACTAGACCATTCAGGTATGACATATATCAAAACACTTAGGATGATACAGTGAAACTGACAAATAGATTCAAGGGGTTAGATCTGATAGACAGAGTACCTGAAGAACTATGGCCAGAGGTTTGTGACACTGTATAGGAGGCAGTGATGAAGACCATCTGCAAGAAAATGAAATGCAAAAAGGGAAAATAGTTGTCTGAGGAGGCCTTACAGATAGCTGAGAAAAGAAGAGACATGAAGGGCAAAGGAGAAAAGGAAAGATATACCCATCTGAATGCAAAATTCCAAAGAATAGCAAGGAGAGATAAGAAAGACTTCCTCAGTGGTCAGTGCAAAGAATTAGAGGAAAACAATAGAATGGGAAAGACTAAAGAACTCTTCAAAAAGCTAGAGATACCAAGGGAACACTTCATGCAAAGATGAGCATGATAAAGGACAGAAATAGTATAGACCTAACAGAAGCAGAAGATATTTAGAAGAGGTGGCAAGAATACACAGAAGAAATATGCAACAAAGATCTTCATGACCCAGAAAACCATGAAGGTGGGATCACTCACCTAGAGCCAGACATCTTGGAATGCAGTCAAGTGGGCCTTAGGAAGCATCACTATGAACAAAGCTAGTGGAGGTGATCGAATTCCAGTTGAGCTATTTCAAATCTGAAAAGATGATGCTGTGATAGTGCTGCACTCAGTATTGCCAGCAAATTTGGAAAACTCATCAGTGGTCACAGGACTGGAAAAGGCCAGTTTTCATTCCAGTCCCAAAGAAAGGCAATGCCAAAGAATGTTCAAACTACCACACAATTACACTCATTTCACACACTAGCAAAGTAATGCTCAAAATTCTCCAAGCCCGGCTTCAACAGTATGTGAACAGAGAACTTCCAGATGTTCAAGCTGGATTTAGAAAAAGCAGAGGAACCAGAGATCAAATTCTCAACATCCGTTGGATCACAAGAAAAGTAAGAGAATTCCAGAAAAACATCTACTTCTGGTTTATTGATTATGCCATAGCCTTTGACTGCCTAGATCACAAAAAACTGTGGAAAATTCTTCAAGAAATCAGAATACCAGATCACCTTACCTGCCTCCTGAGAAATCTGTGTGCAAGTCAAGAAGCAACAGTTAGAACTGGGCATGGAACAATGCACTGGTTCCAAATTGGGAAAGGAGTACATCAAAGCTTTATACTGTCACCCTGCTTATTTAACTTATATGCAGAGTACATCAAGCAAAATGCTGGGCTGGATGAATCACAAGCTGGAATCAAGATTGCCAGGAGAAATATCAATAACCTCAGATTTGCAGATGACACTACCCTTAGGGCAGAAAGTGAACAGGAACTAAAGAGCCTCTTGATGAAAATGAAAGAGAAGTTTTAAAAAATTGGCTTAAAACACAACTTTTAAAAAACTAAGATCATGGCATCCAGTCTCATCACTTCATGGCAAATAGATGGGGAAACAATGGAAACAGTGACTGACTTTATTTTCTTGGGCTCCAAAATCACTGCAGATGATAACTGCAGCCATCAAATTAAAAGACACTTGCTCCTTGGAAGAAAAGCTATGACCATCCTAGACCGCATATTAAAAAGCAAAGACATTACTTTGCCAACAAAGGTCCGTCTAGTCAAAGCTATGGTTTTTCCAGTAGTTGTGTATGGATGTGTGAGTGTTGGACCATAAAGAAATCTGAGCACTGAAGAATTGATGCTTATGAACCGTAGTGTTGTAGGAGACTCTTGAGAGTCCCTTGGACTGCAAGGAGATCCAGGCAGTCAGTCCTCAAGGAAATCAGTTCTGAATATTTATTGGAAGGACTGATGCTGAAGCTAAAACTCCAATACTTTGGCCACCTGATGCGAAGAACTGATTCATTGGAAAATACCCTGATCCTGGAAAAGTTTGAAGGCAGGAGGAGAGGGGACAACAGAGGATGAGACGGTTGATGGCATCATCAACTCAATGGACATGAGTTTGAGTGCGCTCCGGGAGTTGGTGATGGACAGGGAAGCCTGGTGTGCTGCAGTCCATGGGGCCTTAAAGAGTTGGACACGACTCTGAGTGAACTGAACTGAACTGAACCCATTCACAAGTGTGATCTTCAACAACGGTGCTTTCCCTCCCTAGGCAATATCTATGTCCACTATCAGGGAGAAACACACTATAATTACTTTAGGGATACCAATTCACACACCTATTGACAAAATTTAAAGTATCACAACAAAACAAAAAGTGTAACAGTTAGGATTGGGTTTGTTTGTAGGAGAAATAAGTCAAATGAACAAGACTGCAGTTTCTTTTTTTCTCCCAGAAATAGATACACAGCTTCTTCTGCTTTTCTATGCAGCCATCTTGGACACTGGCCTCCATTCTCAAGGTTGCCCTGTGCTATAAAATGTAAGCCAGAACTGCAGCTGTCATATTGGGATTGCTGTCAGTTTACAAAATGGCTGAATAAAAAAGGGTGTGGCTTCTGACTGAGTCAGTCCATTTCAAAAAGCTTGCCTAGAAAAACCCTGTATAACTACTATGTACATCTCATTAGAAATATCATGAGTAAAGGCAAATTGAGAAATGACCTTTACCCTGACACACTGCCATCCAGCTAAAGGGGGCTGCTTGTTTTTCGTTCAGTCACATAGTTGTGTCCTGCTTTTTGTGACCCCATGGATTGCAGCATGCCAGGCTTCCCGTCCAGTATTAAATAAGGGGTCTATTATGATGAAAAAAAGGATATTGCTACAACCCTTGTTCACAGTAGATAAATGGGACATCTCCAGCATTGCTACTACTTTAAGAATATAAACTGTCAAAGACACTCTGGAAGCAGTGTGATTTTAACTAATGAAGTTGAAAATGTATATAACCCAGGACTCAGTAAATACTCTACTAGATATGTAGCCAAGAAAAATTCACATGCACAAAAAGAGGAACATGATCAGGGCTCCTTATTGTTTATAGTCAAATCAGCACTGTAGCTAAATATGGGAAACAGCACACAAGACCAGAGATATCTATTTGGTGGAATTAGAAAGTAAAATGAATGGACCACATCTGTGTATATCAATAGTAGCCAGAGCTCCAGAATAACATCAGATTAAAAAATAAATAGCTTAGCTGGTAAAGAATCCACCTGCAATGTAGGAGACACCGGCTTGATTCCTGGGTCAGGAAGAACCTCTGGAGAAAGGATAGGTTACCCACTCCAGTATTCTTGGGCTTCCCTGTTGGCTCAGATGGTAAAGAATCTGCCTGCAACATGGGAGACCTGGGTTTGATCCCTGGGTTGGGAAGGTCCCCTGTAGGAGGGCATGGCAACCTGCTCCAGTATTCACACCTAGAGAATTCCCTTGGACAGAGGAGCCTGGCAAGCTCCAGTCCACGGGGTCATAAAGAGTCATACATGACTGAACAATTAAAAACACAGCAAACAAAAAACACTACAGAAAGTTACACAATGTTTGATAAACAGTATGTAGTGTATATAAGTTGCATATGCATGTATAAAATTATTCAAATTTTGCCTGGAAATAGAAGTTCATGATGAGGTTATCTTTTGGAGAATGATGAAGGAAAATGGAACAAATATAGGAGACATTTAATGACTTAATTTACTAACTTTAAGTGATCAAGAACAAACATGATACAAAATTAAATTTGTCCACTTAGTGGCCATAAGAAATAATTTATTTTTCTATGATATGATCCCACAAGAGGAGATTAAATGTTAATCATTAAAAAGACTTTACATGTCAGTTATATGTTTTCATCAGGAATGAACTTTACTGATATAGTATACATACATTCTTTCTCAGTTCAATTTATAGCTTCAAATAATACCATATTGTTTAACATCTCCAAAATCATATTAGTAGACTGACTAAATACAATTAATATTTTTAAGTTTAAACGTAAGGTAAGAAGACACACTTTAAATGAATATCAATCAACTGTATTGACTGATAATTTCTTTAAAAGATAAATAGTAGGCCAATTTTCAATGAGAATGAAACCCTTCAAGGTATTTTAACTTCTGAGAGCTGAAATTCTTAAATTAAGAAACAGTCTGTAAAATGCACAGCCATTCTTTTATTCACTTACCTCAAATTTCTTCTGGTAATATTCCCTCAGAGATGTAAGTTCGTGGTCTCGTTTTGCAAGCAGTAGAGGGTGCTGTTTAATCATATGGTCTATGTCTTCTTTAAGCTTTGCATTAGTTTCTGCTAATTTCTCCTTTTGCTCTTCCAGATGTTTTCGTTGACGAGTTTTATCTTCAAAGTGCCACCGTAGTTCTATTATATCTCTCAAATAGGCCTCATGTTCTAGACATACGGTGAAAGGACAAAAAGAAAATCTAAAGCAAAAGCTCCAGAAGGACATCTTTGTTTGAAAGTAGATATGAAATATGAATATAAAAAAGCAGCGGCATTACTTTGCCAACAAAGGTCCTTCTAGTCAAGGCTATGGTTTTTCCAGTAGCCAGGTATGGAAGTGAGAGTTGGACTATAAAGAAAGCTGAGCGCCAAAGAATTGATGCTTTTGAACTGTGGTGTTGGAGAAGACTCTTTTTGATAGTCCCTTGGACTGCAAGGAGATCCAACCAGTCCGTCCTAAAGGGAATCAGTCCTGAATGTTCATTGGAAGAGCTGATGTTGAAGCTGAAACTCCAATACTTTGGCCCCCTGATGTGAAGAACTGACTCATTTGAAAAGACCCTGATGCTGGGAAAGATTGAAGGCAGGAGGAGTAGGGGACCACAGAGGATGAGATGGTTGGATGGCATCACCAACTCAAAGGACATGAGTTTGAATAAACTCTGGGAGGGAGTTGGTGATGGACAGGGAGGCTTGGCATGCTGCAGTCCATGGGGTCACAAAGAGTCGGACATGACTGAACAACTGAACTGAACTGATGAAATACTTTAGTTTCAGAAATTACTTATTTTTTATTTTTGCATTTTGACCATGCCATGTGGCATGCGGGATCCTAGCTCCCTAATCATGGATGGAACCCATGCTCCCTGCAGTGGAAGTGCAGAGTCTAAACTACTGGGCAGCCTGGGAAGTCCTTAAATTATTTTAGTGTTCCTTAATTTACCATCAAAGGGATTAAACTACAAAAATCACTTGAAATTATAAAAATAATAACTCATGAAAATCAGTATTAATATAAGAAATAATGTTTACCCACAAAAATAAATCTTATAGTGAAATCAGAATGATCTCACACAGCAAAATTAAGACAAACAAAAATGCACAGATCTAGTGACAGACCTAACATGAGTATAGCATGGCCTATAGGAAGAAATGACAAAATGTTCTCAAACAATAGAAATGGGAATTTGAATAAATGGATAAAAAACTTTTGTTCCATATGAAAGTATCTGAAATGATACTTTCCATATGGAAATTTCTTTTAAATGAAATAGAAACAAGTTATAAATTAAATTAAATGTCAATTAACAGACTAGGACAATTTTAGAGAAACTATATAAAAGATTTACTCATTATATCATTAAGTTTCTATGGTTAACCTAACCTTGAACTCTTGGAATAAACTTCAATTGGCTAGCTTGGGGATCTCTTCATCTTTTTTAAAATAAATTTCTTGATGGGTTTTGGTGTTGTATTCACTGAGGATACTTTGCATATATGCTTATGATTTTGGCCTGTAATTTTGCATATTTGTACTGTATTCATCTAATTTGCTTTACAATTTATGCTAGCATCTTGTATCTGCTTTAGTTTCTTTATTTCTGTTCTCTATGATTTTGTGGAAGTTTAAAATTGCATGTAAAGTTTTATTGCCCTAGTATGTATGTATGTATGCATGTGTGTATTTTGCAAGAAAGGATTTTTATTTATTAAGTCAATATCTTTCCTTTAATGTCTATATGTA
>SJYQ01000489.1:464658-486294 GCA_006410935.1 Redunca redunca | reverse complement strand
TTGTGCCTTTTGATAAACCAAGGTGGGAAGAAAAGAGAGTGAGAAAGTACAAATTACCAAAATCAAGTATGAAAGATATGTCATCTTTACTGCTATTATAAATATCAAAATAGTTATTAGGAACAAGATTGGGCAAGCAAATAAGACAATTAAAGTAAAATGGACAAATTATTTAGAAGGCTCAAATGATGAAAACTGACTCAAGAAGAAAGAGAAAAGAGATTCAAAACTAGTAAATAAATTAAATTAGCTATTAAAAGTATGTTAACAATTTTGGACTTAAATACACACGAATAGAAAACTCATTATCTGGACTCTGGGTAGAAAAATAATGATTTCAAAGAAATAAAAAGCCATATTTAAAACTTATAAAGATTTAGATATCAAACTCAAGCTAAGAAATTAGTAATGGTCTAATTCACTGGTCTAGAACCAGTGTAACTTCAAGAATCCTAACAGAGGCAACAAAAGCAGTTGAAGTCTAACTGACTTCTATAGAAAATACAAACATCTCAATATCAAGGAGAGTCATCAGAAGAAAAAACAGTAGCTCATTACCCTCTCCTTTGGATAAAGATAGTTTCTTATCACACTCATTTGTGATTTAGACAGGTTACTTATATTCCTGAAGAATGTGACTAACAGCAGTAACTAATATCATCTTTTTTTCCTCTCAAAGATGTTTTGGTTTAAATCGTGGGTTATATACGAATCCTAATGTCACCCATTTATAAAGCATGTGGACCCTGAATTAAAACTGTTACCCTATGATAACATAGAAAAGCTTCCAGCCTCAGAAAGATCAGGTAGTCTGGTATGCTTGATAAATACCACATTTGAAAATGAAAAATCCAAAACCTTTAGATTATTTAACACTTGATCACACGTCCCTCCTTCTGTAATCTAAAAGATAGAGTTTTCCCTTTTAAACATGTGTTATCTACATGACTTTTGGAAACCTCCTAGGTTTCTTTGCCTGCTAGAGGTTCCCAATGTGAATTTACCACTGAATTCACAAAAGAAGATGCATGTAGTTCCTAATATATCACTTAGAATTCTCTCATTTTCCTAGATTTAAATATGTAGCTGATGCCACCAACTGGCAATCACTTTAAATTTCTAGTAACTGAAATATTATAGTCATTATAGGAAATATGTGCCAAATGTTTGCATGCTCCTTGGGTACCATAAATTCAATGGAATTTCCAACAAATACCAAATGACAGCAGGTCCAGGTTTGTTCAGCGAAGTCCCAATTTATGTCTGCAAACACAGCATTATCATTAATAGTGTGTTTCAAATATACACTGGTTTGCAAGCAATATAATATAGTCACTTTAAGCACAAGTAATTTTTTAATTCAGAGCTCAATTAATCATCCATGCCTCTCCAATAAACTAAATGACAATATGAAAAATCCTGATTATTACCGTTCTGCACAGCTAATGGGATTTCTTGAAGTTTCCAGACTGACCAAGAATCAATTTGTGTGGTAATCCTTTTCTTTCTTGATTTTTGTCGTTGTAAAGCTTCTTCAGCTTCTGCCCGATCGGTCTCCAGACTTTTAATGAGATGGATGGCCTCTGATAGCAGTGTTTCCATTTCCTGCTTCAATTCAGGACACTTTTCGTCTTAAAAGGGAAATACGTATTCATATTTGCAAATAAATCAGCCTGTAAGCTGGATGGTAGTCAGGGGGGAGCTGGGGAACCAGTTGTATTGCTATCTTTTAATATTTATATATTTACCAAGAGAATTTTAGAAAAATGAATGAGCCTTGTAAACACAAGTTTCACTATAATACAATCATAACATTAATTATAACCTTGAAGACAGATTTTGAAGTGAATATTTTCTAAGACAATCAGAATAAGTCTCAACCAATAGCTTCACACATAATATTTTTGAGTGAAAAAACACATGTTCCATTCACAGCTGTACTATAGAGCTTTATTTTGAAACTATGCGTCTGTTTCCTCCCACTCTATGGGAAAAGCGAACCATAATGATTATATCAGATAAATACTGAAAATCCTCAGATGGTTCTTAGGAACAAGGCACTTTATATTCTTTATCTTATCAGATAATAACATCCCTAGTTAGCCTTGCCAGGGATTCATCATCGTTTACAAATTCTATTTATTCAGTTATAATACAAATTAACTCCTTTATGAGAAACATTTGGGACTCCTGCTTCACAGCTCTGGAATGATAAGGTTTAATGTTAACAAAATGATTAACATGGGTATTCATTCATCTATTTATGCAAGAAATGGGTAGAGAGCCTGTTACATTCTAGACAATATGCTCTCTCCCTGGAGGTAGGTCAGTGAGAAAGATGGATATGACTCCCATTCTGGTGAGATTTATACTTGTAAACAGTGGCTTTTGCCAAAATGTGACATGACAAAAGATATAAACAAACACAGAGTGTCAAAAAGGCAAAGCTGAGGCTAGAGGAAAAACAGTGAAACTGGATCAAGAAGAAAAGCAACTAACAGTAAACTTTCTTTTATTTTGTTTTCTCTTTCTTTTGGACAATAAAGACATTATTTTTTTGCTGGAAAGTAGTATTACATAATGATTATTAGGACAAGCTCACCACTCACACAGTTTTTATTTCTAACCTAGTGGGCTTGTTAAAGAAATTCAGTATGCCTAAAAAGAATTCCTGAGAAACAGGTTTTTCCCGCCTGGTCTTTTATTTGGGCTGTATTTATTTGGTCTATTGTCTTTACTTTTCAAATCCCACAATATCTTAGATACTTTATCTTCTATAAATGGTCTGTTTTTTTATTACAACATACACATTAAACACTGTTCTCCAATCACCTTAACATTCATTCAATTTCTATAACAGGGCTTCACTTGGAAAGATATGATGGAGTTAATGCCACTTAAAATTAAAGCACTTCTGATTGTATACATGTGTGTTTTTACCAAAGGTGTCCATTACATTTGTGCAAGATGTCTTTTATACTGTTTCTACAATAGCAGTCTAAAACAAATGCTATGTGTATAACTTAAGGTGTCTCCAATTCTATTTAACACCTCTCTGGATTTTTTTCCAGAATACCATCTCAATTAGTTTTACTGTTTCATATTGAAAAAGTGAGCATCCACCTGCAGTTTTATTAGGGTGTGAGTGTGCTCAGGCGTTTCAGCCATTTTCTTGCAGCCCTATGGAAAGACTCATGCTCCTCTGTCCATAGGTTTCTCCAGGCAAGAATACTGGAGAGGGTTGCCATGCACTCCTCCAGTGGATCTTCCCGACCCAGGGATCAAACCCACATCTCCTGCATATCCCTGCCTTGAAGGTAGATTCATTACCTATTGAGCCACCTGGAAAGTACCATTTTTATCAGTAGAAACAACTTAATTACAATAAATCTTCCTCATCCTGATACTGCCTTGTGTTTTAGAGTCAAATATACATGTTTACAATAAACATAATTGGAATTAGTTTGTTATTGTGACCATTAATACATTGATATTTTCTACTAGTATTTGTCACTGAAAAATTAAGAAATAATTGAATCAGATTTTCACTTTCATTATAAAAGACAAATACAAAATATTCATGCTTTTACATAGTCCTGAGTTTATTAGTTATCCTTCACTAAAGGAAGGCATTTAACAAAGTTTTGTCGCAAAAGTAGGAGGAAGTGTTTAAAATGATGCCAAAGATATATTCAAATATGTTGAAATAATTTTAATACAAATTTTTATACCAGTATAAAATTTTTATACATTTATATTTGGAAATTGTGACTAGAAGGTTAGTCTTCGAGGCTATGGCTTTTCCAGTGGTCATGTATGGATGTGAGAGTTGGACTGTGAAGAAAGCTGAGTGCCAACGAATTGATGCTTTTGAGCTGTGGTGGGAGAAGACTCTTGAGAGTCCCTTGGACTGCAAGGAGATCCAACCAGTCCATCCAAGGAGATCAGTACTGGGTATTCATTGGAAGGACTGATGTTGAAGCTGAAACTCCAACACTTTGGCCACATGATGTGAAGAGCTGACTCATTTGAAAAGACCCTGATGCTGGGAAAGATTGAGGGCAAGAGGAGAAGGGGATGACAGAGGATGAGATGGTTGGATGGCATCACCGACTCAATGGACATGGGTTTGGGTGGACTCCAGGAGTTGGTGATGGACAGGGAGGCCTGGGGTGTTTTGGTTCATGGGGTCACAAAGAGCCGGACACAACTGAGTGACTGTTCTGAACTGAACCATATATATATATATATAAGCTGTAATGTGATTAATTTACATTTAAATGCAAGTTAAAGTTAAATTTAACATTTAAATTCCTCAGTGTCACCATATTTTAAGTGCTCGCAGCTACATGTGGCTAGTAGTTACCCTACTGGACAATGAGACAAAACATATTTCTATTATCACAGAAAGTTCTAATGGACAGTACTGGATTACCATTAGCTTCCTGAGAAGTAGACAGGGAAGGACCTAGAGCAGTATATAGTATATTACAGTAATTAATAAATATTTGTTGAATAAGTATTTAATCAAACAGTACAGAAGGCTCTTACTTCTGCTAGACACTCATAAGAATTATAAAACTCATATATGATTCTTGTGAATATCAGAAATACATAAATGAAAAGCTAGTGAGCTTTTAAGTGTAATTCTGCGTATGTAGTATGAGGTACAATTTTACCTCTCAGTTCTTCTGGTCTGGGCTCTTTCACCAGTGTAGCAACACTCAGATCTTTTTTCAGGTCTTCTGTGAAAGAAGTTCTGTTCCTTTATAATGGAAAAGAACCAATCAATCAATAAAGAAGGACTGTACTTACCGTTAGTCAAACAAATTTTAGGTGATGTTTTTACACTGAATTTAAAATGTCTATAGTGACACTTACTATACGTGTTAATGGTACTACTTAAGAAATTTAAATAGCAAAATTCTAATTGGTCATGACAGTTATACTTCATGGTAAATTAACAGTAATTTAAAATTTGTTCAAATGACTTGAAATTTTTTGAGAGATAGTAAAACAGTATTTTTTTTTAATGATATTAGTCTCCTCCGNTAAAATTTGTTCAAATGACTTGAAATTTTTTGAGAGATAGTAAAGCAGTATTTTTTTTTAATGATATTAGTCTCCTCTGAGAAAGCTGCTATCAGGGAAAAAAAAGAGAACTTACTGAAAATAATTTGAAAGTTATTTCTCCAATTACAGTTTAGCAGTTTCTGGGAAGACAATAAAAAATGTAAGGAGCAAAAATATGATTTCATATTTGAAGTTAATAATATTTTAGAAAAATATCCAAATTTTCTTTTCTGAAGAAATTTGCTAGTGAAAGTTCCATATATTGAATAATGAAACATTTCTCATTGTCAGTATTTATCTGGTCCAATTCGTGAATACTAGACTAGTTTTAATTGTATTTATTTTATATTTACTCTATTTTTGACTGAGCTACATCTTTATTGCTGCACATGGGCTCAGCAGTTGCATTTCCCAGCTCTAGAGCACAAGATCAGTAGTTGCGGCACATAGACTTTAGTTGCTCCAGGGCATGTGGGATCTCCCTGGATCAGGGATTGAACCCATGTCTCCTGCATTGGCAGGTGCATTCTTCACCACTGAGTCGCCAGTGTAGCCCTTTCCAATGTGTATAAAAAGAAGTACACTTCCTCTGATAAAAGTCACAAGAAAATAACTAACACCAAAGCAGAATATTTCATTTTACCCATGTTATGGCATGTATCAGAACTTCATTACTTTTTATAATTGAATAATATTCCATTGTACAGATATACTACTGTTTATTAATCTATGAGTCCATTGAAGGATTTGAGGTTGTTTCCACCTTTTGGCTATTGTGAATACTGATGATAACAAACATTTATACAAAAGTTTTTGTGTGAATACTGGTTTTGACATCTTTTGGGTACATATATCAGAGTGGAATTGCTGGGTCATATGGTAATTCTAGATTTAGCTTTTTGAGGAAATAGCAAACATTTTCACAGTGGTTGGTCCAATTCTTCATTCCCAGTAGCATTGTATGAGGGTTCCAATGTTCAATAAAAGTGGCAAGATGGCTATCCTTGTTTTGTTCTTGATCTTGGATTATATAGTCAGGTTACTGGATTAGGTGTCTCTTTCAATATAATCATTTATGACTATGAATTTTCCTCTGGGCACTGCTTTTACTTCATCTCTTCAATTGTGATACACAGTGTTTTGATTTTCATTCATCTCAAAGTACTTTTAATTACCTCCAAAGATTACAAATTGTCTCTCTGGTTTTTTATAGCATGCTGTCTAGTTTACACACACACATATATATATATATGAATTTTCTAGGTTTCCTCCTCAGCTGATGAACATCTCTAGTTTTTCATTTCAGTTATTGTACCTTTTAGCTCCAAAATGTCTATTTGGATCTTCCTTATAATTTCTTTTTTCATTGATATTCTATATTTGTTGAGACATTAATCTCCTGGTTTTGTTGTATTTTTGTCCACAGTTTATCTCTTTGAGGATATTTGAGACAGTTGATTTAAAGTCTTCATCCAATAAGCATAATGTCATGCTTCCTCAGAGTATTTTCTTCATTTGTTTTTCCCCTTAATAATGGAAGTAAATTTTCTCTTATTCTTCCCCTGCCTCATAATTTTTTTAAAAACCTGGAAATTTTGAGTACTCTAATGTGATATGAAAATAAGATTACCATCCTTCTGTTGTGCTTATTTTTGATATTTGTTGTGGGTTGCTTTTGTTTGTTTAGTGATTCTTCCAAACACTTTCTGTAATATTAATATCAGATTCTTTTTCACTTGGGATCACCAAAAGTGTTTCTTAGTTTATTGGTGAAGTTGAGTTTTGTCCAAGTTACCTTAAATACTTGAGGTCAGAAAAAAAAAAAGAAAAGAAAAGAAAAGGGGAAAACTATACGTTTGCTTGGAGTACTTATTTCATGCTTATTCAGAATGTTTATAACTCTGCCTCTACCTTCAATTCTTGCCTGTGTAGATCCTAAGGCTAGCCAGAGATAAAAGATCAAGTCTTCTTGGTCTTTCCTGAGCATGTGTCCAACACTGTTCATATTTGTGCATTTTAAAATTATCCAATATATATGAGAACTTTGAAAAATCCTATTCCCCCATTTATAATGTCTCTTTCCCCAAACTCTTCATTCCCAGGCATTCTGGTCTTTTCAGTGTCTGTCCCAAATTATCCACAATCTTAGACACTGGTGACAAGCATATGACCTTAAATATTTTCAGCAAACACTGCCTGGAGGTGGCTCCAGCTCTGTAATTTCTCTAAATCAGGAAAAACAAAGTCAATCTTTGTGTTAGTCCCTTTAGGGAGTCATCAGACTTATCAAAACAGTGAATTATAATTCTTTGAGAATAAGATCTACATTGTTCCCTCTGGCACTAGCAATCCACACAAGTTCAGGCTATTTGCTTCATGACCACGACTGCTCTGAGGGTTGGAGGATGGCAAGTGGGACATTTCAAATGCCACAGCCCTCCCTTCAGGCAAGTCAGCCACTCTTTCTGCATTAACTTTTCCCCTTATTGTTGCAAGTTTTGGACTAGATTTCAGATTTCTGCAGAAGCTGACTCTGACCAATTTTTGCCAAAATTTATAGATGCTTTTATGGTAGGACAGAGCCCTGGAGATTCCTATTCTGTTATTTCCAGTGACATCCCGATTCTTACATTTTTAAAAATAAATAAATATATAACATAAAATTCTTCTCTCAATATCTTTTTTCTTTTGAAATAAACTTATCTACAGCAGAGTAATCATCAAAATTTGAACATAAAAATGTAAAAGAAGTGTGAAATGTTCTTACCATTCTTCCAAAGAAGTTTCAAACTGTCAAAATAAAAGATGAAAATCAAATTTTTAAGGTCTCAAATCAATAATAGATTTAACTAACACCTTAACTCACTAACAAAATTGTAAACACTCTACATTCTCCTGTTTATTTCTGTCAAATTATACTCTCTTGTTTCCACAACAAGTATACCCTTATCTTAGCTAGCCTTATTCTTTTATTATCACTCTCACCTAATTGTTCTCACCCTTCACCTGTTTCTAAACTTTACCTTTACCATAACAGTCAGTTCAAATGCCATTTACTCCTAACAGACTTTCCACACAATCAGAAGTACATATTATCCATTAAATTTCAATATACTACCATAAAGTGGAAAACACATCATTACATGTTAAGTTTACAAATATTTAGTTTTTTATAGAATTATCCCACTTCTGGACTATAAAATCCTTGGTAGGAGTTATGTTGTACACATGTAATCTAACACTACCTTGGGCTATAAAAGGCACAAATTAACAAAAACACAGAATATGTAGACAGAATGTTATGGATTTCATGGATAATATCCAATTCAACATTTTAAATAAGACATATGTGATCACTTCTCAATTCCAATATCATACCAAAATGTTGGAGAAAAATATATAGGCACATTAGTAAGATCACTGGACAATATATTTGAGAATTCCCAGAAACAGAGTAATCAGATGAGACTGATGGTAAAAATGGAGCAAAGAAGAGTATAACTCAGAAGAGACAAGTAGAAGCGAGGACATGGAAGCAACCTAGATATCCATCAAGAGATGAATGGATAAAGAAGTTGTGGTACAAATACACAATAGAATATTATTCAGCTGTAAAAGGCGATATATTTGAGTTACTTCTAATGAGGTAGATGAACCTAGAGCCTAATATAGAGTGAGGTAAGTCAGAAAGAGAAAAACAAATATCACATATTAATGCATATATATGCAATCTAGAAAGATGGTACCAATGAACCTATCTGCAGGGCAGTAATGGAGATGCCGCCATAAAGAACAGACTACACAGTGGGGAGGGAGAGGAAGTGACGAATTGGAAAAGCAACACTGAAACATATACATTACCATATATAAATCAGATAGTCAGTGGGACTTTGCTCTGTGTAGCAAGGGGCTCAAACCCAGTGCTCTGTGACAACAGAGAGGGGTGGGATGGAGTGGGAGATGCAAGGGCGGTTCAAGAGAGAAGGGACATATGTATACCTATGGCTGATTCATGTTGATGTATGGCAGAAATCAATACAATATTATAGGGCAATTATCCTCCAATTAAAAAGAACAAGTGGAGACCATTTCAGGGAAGGTGAAAAGTTCCTGTGTGGAACTCATGAAAAATTCCCAGTATGTGAGAATAAGCTGCTGATAACCAAAGTAAATGCTTCCCTGGTGGCTCACACGGTAAAGTGTCTGTCTGCAATGTGGGAGACTTGGGTTTGATCCCTGGGTTGGGAAGATTCCTTGGAGAAGGAAATAGCAATCCACTCCAGTATTCTTTCCTGCAGAATTCCATGGACAGAGGAGCCTGGTAGGCTACAGTCCATGGGGTCACAAAGAGTCAGACATGACTGGATTTAGAAAAGGCAAAGGAAGCAGAAATCAAATTGCCAACATCCGTTGGATCATAGAAAAAGAAAGAGAGTTCCAGAAAATTATCTACTTCTGCTTTATTGACTATGCCAAAGCCTGTGATTGTGTGGACCACAACAAACTCTAGAAAATTCTGAAAGAGATGGGAATACCAGACCACCTGACCTGCCTCTTTAGAAATCTGTATGCAGATCAGGAAGCAACCGTTAGAACTAGAGATGGAACAACAAACTGTTTCCAAATAGGAAAAGGAATACGTCAAGGCTGTACATTGTTACCCTGCTTATTTAACTTCTATGCAGAGTACATCATGAGAAACGCTGGGCTAGAAGAAGCACAAGCTGGAATCAAGATTGCCAGGAGAAACATCAATAACCTCAGATATGCAGATGACACCACCCTTATGGCAGAAAGCAAAGAAGCACTAAACAGCCTCTTGATGAAAGTGAAAGAGGAGAGTGACAAAGTTGGCTTAAAGCTCAACATTCAGAAAACTAAGATCATGGCATCTGGTCTCATTACTTCATGGGAAATAGATGGGGAAACAGTGGAAACAGTGGCAGACTTTATTTCTTTTAGACTCCAAAAATCACTGCAGGTGGTAACTTCAGCCATGAAAGCAAAAGACACTTGCTCCTTGGAATAAAAGTAATGAGCAACCTAGACAGCATATTAAAAAGGAGAGACATTACTTTGCCAAGAAAGGTCCATCTAGTCAAAGCTATGGTTTTTCCAGTAGTCATGTATGGATATGAGAGTTAGAGTATAAACAAAGCTGAGTGCCACAGAATTGATGCTTTTGAACTGTGGTGTTGAAGACGACTCTTGAGAATCCCTTGGACTGCAAGGAGATCAAACCAGTCAGTGCTATATGAAGTCAGTCCTGAATATTCATTGGAAGGACTGATGCTAAAGCTGAAACTCTAATACTCTGGCCACCTGATGAGAAGAACTGACTCATCAGAAAAGATCCTGATGCTGGGAAAGATTGAGGGCAGGAGGAGAAGGGGATGACAGAGGATGAGATGGTTGGACTGTATCACCAACTCAGTGGACATGAGTTTGGGTAAACTCTGGGACTTGGTGATGATGGACAGGGAAGACTGGCATGCTGTTGGCCATGGGCTTGCAAAGAGTCAGATGCAACTGAGTGACTGAACTGAACTGAACTGAACCAAAGTAAATAATGGAGGGGTTGCCTGTGATGAGACAGGTCACTCAAGTCTGCTGCTTTCCATCCAAAGAATCCAGAATATACAGACAAAAAGTTACCCTCTTGACACTGCCATGAGAAAAATTCTCTGACCACATTGGAGATATGCCCAAGTTGGAGAGAATTTCTAAGAATATAAGTTATTGCTCTAGAGAGAAGCAAAATAGAGCTTCCGCAACTAGCAGAATCTCACATAGATGCAAACAAGTCCATGCAGAAAAACAAAAGCAGATGTACAAATGACTGAAAAGATTATAAGGGGCTATAAACTCAAAAGTAAGCTTATTAAGGCAAAAGGAAAGGCCCACAACTTTCTTGTCTAAGCATATTACTTCCTATTTACAAACAGCCTGAGAAGAAATTTTTATATGCTGGACAAAAGCCTTTGATGTAAGCAGACTCTGACAGTTGCTAAAAAGCAAAAAAAATAATAACAGCAACAAAAAACAACAAAAACTTATGCCAGCAACCAGTAATCAGTCTGGTTTATCATTTATAAATACAAGGACAAAAAAGAGTATCCAAATATTTGAAAAAAGTTTATAGCATGGAAAATAAGAATTTATTCAGATATAACAGAAATACTGGAATGAACATAAATGAATATAATAATAAATTGAAGGCATTTATATCTTTTCTCCACAATATTATAAAAGATAAAAACTAAATTTGGTATGAGTTTCTTTGGACTTCCCAGTTGCGCTAGCAATAAAGAACTGCCTGTCAACACAGGAGTCACAGGAGATGCAAGTTCGATCCCTGGGTAGGGATGATTCCCCTGCAGGAGGAAATGGCAGCCCACCCCAGTATTCTTTCCTGGAGAATCCTATGGACAGAGGAGCCTGGCAGGCTATGGTCCATAGGGTCACAAAGAGTTGGACACAACTGAAGCAACTTAGCACGCATGCACACGTAAGTATCATTATTCAAATATAAAACAGACTAAAATAAGTAATCATTTCATTACCCATGTATGTGAGAGTTTAGGGACTTTCCTGGCTGTCCCGTGGTTAAAAATCTGCCTTAAAATACAGGGGACACAGGTTCAACTTCTGATTGGGTACTAAGATCCCACAGGCTGCCAAGCACCTAAGCCTGCATGCCACAAAACTAAGCCTGCATGCCACAACTAGAAAGCATGCGTGCCACAACTACCGGAGCCCACTTGCCACAACTAGAGACTCCATGCGCCTCAACAAACGATCCCGCATGAGGCAACAAAGATCCCACGTGCTGCAACTAAGACCCAACGCAGCCAAATAAATTTTAAAACCGAAGAGTCAAAGAAATTTAAAAATGAGAAAAAAAAAAGACGGAACTACCTACCAAATATAAAAGTATATTATGAAGCATGTCATTAGAAGGAGCAAGTTTCATTTTCAACACTACACAGAATCAAATTTTCCATTTTACTCACTTTAATTTGTGGCATATAATGCAGATATGCCTGTATACTTCAGGGTCATATGCAACAATGCAGAGTTACTGCTGCATAATAACCATTCTTAAACTCAGTGGCTAAAAATAATCCCCATTTTATTTGCTCAAAATTTTGTGAGTCACCAATGTAATGGGCTCAGCTGTGTGATTTTTTTGATCACTAATATGACCTCAAACTAATGCAGTCATCTGGCACCTTGACTAGGATAGGTAGTTCAAGACAACCTCTCTCACAAGTGATTGTTTGTCACTGCTGTAGGTTGGGCCTGTCCCTCTACTTGGTCATTCATTTTCAAGGAGGCTAGATTATGCTTCTTTACCTGGTGAACTTATAGCAGCAGAAGGGCAAAGGCAGAAGCTTCAAGGCCTCTTGAGACTTTTTTTAGAAGCTGTATGACACTTCTGATACATTTATTGTTTAAAACAAGTCACAAGTCCAAATCTATGTTTAAAGGTTGAGAGAACAGACTGTCTGTTAAGGTAAGGAGAAAGGAGGAGGGTAGCCATTTTTAACCCACCATTATCCTATCTTTGGCTTCAAGTACATACATGTGTCCTAGATGTAAAATGTCTCAAAGATTTAAGTATAACTGCTAAAACCATAAATGTCTTGTTCTAGCCACAGAGTTTCGGTGTGTATGTGTGTACACGCATGCATGAAGCAACAGATAACAGAAAAAACAGGTTACTTTTCTGAAGATATTTTTCATTAGAATAATGGGGGCCAAATACAGACTGCAATTAATGAATGAGTATTTGGGAGGTAAGGAATCAGAGATACTAAATTTAGGCAACTCTTTTCAGATGTTAAGTGTAATGAGAAGAGAAACTGAAAAGGGGATGGATATATTTAAGAGTATGTATGGAATAAAAAAAAATTTCCTGAAAATAAGAAAAATCAATATTTTAAATGTTGATAGGAGTGAGTTAAGAAAAAAAAGGGGATTTGGAAGATAGGATGGTGAGAAAAATGCCTGATGGAACAAGACATTGTCTTACAAAGACAGAAGATGGAATGCAGGTAAGNGCGGTGGGGGGGGGCGGGCATTGTGGTGAAGGGGGAAATATTCCACAGAAGGACAAAGAGATTGATTATGTTTGTGGAATTCAAGAAGGTTCATAGGTGAGATAATCTGAGGCATTTGCTATTTTGTCTCCTATTCTCTTTGAGGAGTAAGAGATGAAAGAGTAGTGAGGAGGAGGATTTAGAAACCTACACAAAAGAGAGGACTGGAGAAGCCACCAAAGAATACTAGAGACAGTTCAGGTTGACAAAGAGAATGATTTCAGAGCACTATTAAAGGTCCCACTGAGGTTGGAGACCATGAATGCATAATATCTCAAATATGGATTATTAACGTAATGTTCTCCATCACTATTCAGAAGCCTGGATGTAGAAGTGAAGATGGCGGACCATTAACAAGAGCTCATCAGATCTGGCCTTTTGTCAGACTAAAAGGAAGTAAAGGATTAAATATATCTATTGGTGAGTGTTTTAAGAGATGAACTGATTAGGCAAGGAAGTAAAAATATTGGTATGATAGAATGGGAAACAGTGATCTGAGGTTTGAAGTTTCAAATGAAACAGAATTAACAGAGTGAAAGAACTAAAAGTATTTCATCAAGAGGATGAGATGATCAACTAGAAGGGTTTCAGAATTAAAAACAGTTACAGAATGGTATAAGTAAAGCAAAGTTTTCCAATTATAAGCCTTTTAACATTCATGCTATTGGGTCCTCACAGTTGATATACTCTTAAGTAGAGAGATTATTTAGTATAGTAGTGAATAGGATATTCCTAGGTCTGACACACCTGGTCTGGATACTGGCTCTGGGAGAAAGCAGAAATCAATTTTTGGAATCATTTTCCTCATCCATAATTGAGGTTATTGGCAGTTTCTACCTCACAAGGTTTCCATAAGGATTCAAAAATTATGTATATTAAGTGTTTAATACAGCCTGTGATATGCAGTAAACACTTAATAAATATTAGCTGTATTATTATTTCCATTAATGATAAAGTTATTACTTACATACAATGAATTTTTTATATTTAAAGAATAATTTCTAAATAGTTTCTCTCTGAGCCATTCTTTTAAGTCATGGTAGCATCTTAATGACTTGTATTGATTAAGTTAAAAAGAAACTTTCAACTGAGTAGAGATAATTTCAAATTAAATAAAATCATCTCTAGTCTAGCCAGTGTGGGCATATAAGGCAGAAGAAAAGCAAATCAAAACCTCTTATTTGTATGGGAAGATATCCAGGTGATTATTTCCATCATTTTCCAATGTTTTCTCACTCTTATAAAAAATAAATGTAGGTAAAATGTTCACAGTAACTCTACTTTGAGGAATTTTCTTTTCAAGATTCAGAATTACATTTAAACATTTATGAATGGATGGAGAAACTTATGGCAGCTGGCTTATTTACATAATATATCTACAGAAAATGGCTGCTTTTTTCAATTTTCCTTAAGATAAGCTGTAAAATACTTAGCTTATTTTGTGAATTACTTTAACTGAGGTCATTTTTTGGGCTTCCCTGGTGGCTCAGCAGTAAAGAATCTGCCTGAAGGAGACCTAGGTTTGATCCCTGGGTCAGGAAGATCCCCTGGTAAAGGAGGGCATGGCAGCCCACTCCAGTTTTCTTGCCTGGAGAATCCCATGCACAGAGGAGCCTGGCGGGCTACAGACCATAGGGTCACAGAGTCGGATACAACTGAAGCAAGTGAGCATGCATGCACAAAGTCATTGTTTTAGCTAGCCCATTAACCATTGTTTTTAACAGTTAGCTAACTGCTCAGAATCCCGAGCAGGAATGGGTAATGAACATGGGCTTTGGCAACGAGGAGAGTGTGATCGAATCCCAACTCTGTTTCATGACCATAAATAAGACTCTAAACTATTTAAAATTATTATTTCTCCATCTATCAGTTAGACAGAACAGTAACCATTCAACAATAGTTCTTAGTTATATTATAGCAGTGGCCCCAGCCTTTTTGGCACCAGGGACAGGTTCCATGGAAGATAATTTTTCCACAAACCAGGCTTGGGGGATGGTTTGGGGATGATTCAAGCACATTACATTTATGGTGCATAGTACTTCTAATCTAATGCCACTGTTGATCGACAGGAGTTATCAGTGTGAGGCCAAAGGTTGGGGCCTTTGACTATTCATATACACCTATCAATCTATTTTCATCATGTTAGCAAAATACATAATTGGTAATTAAAACACTTGTGAAGTGTAGAGCATATCGTATTCTATCTGTCTGTGCTCAGCTGTTTCCAACTCTCTGCAACCCCATGGACTGTGGCCCATCAGACTCTTCTGTCCATGGATTTTCCAGGTAAGAATACTGGAGTGGGTTACCCATCTCTCCTCCAGCTGACCGTCCCGACCCAAGGATTGAACTCAAGTCTCATGTCTCCTGCATTGGCAAGCGGATTCTTTTACCACTGAGCCACCTGGGAAGTCCCAGCATATCATATTAATTAATATTAATTCTCTTCTATCTATTTATACTCTTCAAGGCCCAGGCCACCATCAGACAGATGACCTGCAAAGCATTTTCTGAAGGAGTATTCTAATTTGGGGGGAACAAAGCAGCAATAGATATAAATACTAATGTTAGGTAGGTAGAACAGGGAAAAGGAGTCCAAAATGGCGGTGGCTACAGACAAGGAAGGGAAAAGCCTGCGAAAATGAAACAAAAGAAGGTCCGAGGACCGGAGTGAGGACCTCAGGTAAAACAAACAACACTCCTGGCTGGTCCAGTCTCTCCCTCTCCCTCTCCCGCGCGCTGGGGCGCTCTTCTCGTGTCTTTAGATCGACGTGCCCTCACGCCTCAAAGATGGATTCTCCTGCTATCTTCTAAATAAAATAGAGCTGAAACACTGATTTGCCTAAGAGCTGTAACCCGGTTTGTCCAAGACCTGAGAGCTGTGATGCACCAAGGGCTTTAATGTCCGTCGCTCCAAATCTTTGTTGTGACGAGACAAAAAGTCGAGGAACATACACTAACATGACACTAACATAGAATGATATAAATAATGTTATAGAAATAACAATACATAGTCAATATATATTGAGTGCATGTCATATATTATCTAACATGGTATCATTATCACCATTCTCATCTAAGTTCACAGAAGTTGCGGCTCTTAGGGCCATGATCTTAAATTCTACACTCTAACTCCTCTGAAAGGAAACAGCACCTTAGATCAAGCAAGGCGGGGGCCCACTGGAACTCTCTCAGAGCCAGAAACAGTAACAGTGATCAAGGAAAAGAAATAGCACATATTTCTGGCAAACTTTTGTTCCTATCTGGGCAGTGTAGTTGTGTATTAATTACTTCAGTTCAGTTGCTCAGTTGTGTCCAACTCTCTGCGACCCCATGAATCGCAACACACCAGGCCTCCCTGCCCATACCAACCCCCAGAGTTTACCCAAACTCATGTCCATTGAGTCAGTGATGGCATCCAGCCATCTCATTCTCTGTCATCCCCTTCTCCTCCTGCCCCCAATCCCTCCCAGCATCAGGGTCTTTTCCAATTAATTACTTAGAAATGTAATATGAATAAAAGGTATGAGAAGGTTTTTAATCGTTCCTGAATTATCCTTTGAAAATAACAGATAGTTATAGTAACCTCAAGAATAATAAACCCTCTTCAGAATAATAAAGGCATATTTTAACATTAAAAAGACAAAGAATCGTTGTATTCTCTTTTAACAGACCTGTTAAGTATTTCTTTAGAACTAAATAACTCATTAGAAAGGGCATTCTGTCCTTTTATACACCAATTTACTTATCTAAACATCTAATCAGTTTAGTGTCCCTGAAAAGGATGTAAATACTATTTAATTTACTAGTCAAGTTGGCTTATGGAAATTACTACTTAGCATGGTTGCTGCTGGATAAAGAACAAACATGCAGGAGGAAAAAAATCTATTTAATAAGGTCATTTCACCCTTCTGAAGTGACACTATCAAAAACATGTCCAGATTAGTAAATTGTGCAACTGAGCAAAGATTCTATACAGAAGTCCAAGAATCATTAAAAATAAATAAATCAATAACTCCCGGGGTTCTTTAAGTAAGAGACCCTGATAGGCCCTATGTTGTTGCTCTTTAGTCACTCAGTCACGTCTGACTCATTCATGACCTCATGGACTGTAGCCCGCCAGGCTCCTCTGCCCAGGGGATTTCCCAGGCAAATACTACAGTGGGTAGCCATTTCCTTCTCCAGGGGATCTTCCTGACCCAGGGATTGAATGGGCATTAATTGCTTGGTAGGTGGATTCTTTACCACTGAGCCACCAGGGAAACCAATAGACCCTATACAAAAATTTCAGCATGTTAGATATGACTTACCCGTTTCAGATGCTCCTGTATTTTAGACTCCACATCTTCAATCTGTGCAATCATTTTGTTGACACATGGAGCCGGGATGTTTACTAAAGCACAGCTTTGACGTCGGCATGGGTAGCCAAAGTAAAGGCCTTTATTCAACTCTACAGATAAAGCAGACAGAGGCCGTCAGTTCGCAGTTATATACAGAATAGTAAACCTTGATGTTCAGAATGTACAAAAAGTATTCTGCTTTACTAGCACTAACACTCCAACTTCAATCAACAGATTGTATAGAATGAACCTTCCAATAATCTGAAAACTAAAATATAATGATCATTTATAACATAAAATGTACAAATAAAAATAAACCTAAGAAGTGAGAACAAAACTTTAAGAAAATTTAAAAGTTGAAGTGTTCCATGGCATCATGAAAAAAGAAAGAAAAAAGGCGGAAAATCAGTTAATCCATTTGTTTCTACATAGACCTTGAATCACTTAAGAAGTGACTTTGACATATATTTTAAATTCTCCTCTCAAAGAGACACCACATGTTCCAGTGTAAATAACATCCAACCACTCATGCATTGAAGTTCTTCCTTAAATTCAGCATGGTTTCTCCTGCTGAAAAATAAATTAATAAAAGCAGGTCCCCATCATCCTCATAATAACCTCATTTTCTACCTTCCATTTCTGAAAATTGAAGTCTCATGCGAAGAGTGATTGATGTTCTCACTGTGGCATTCAAGTTGTACTCATCATAAAATCCACTCAGTCTGATGTGCCTCAGTGATTCTAATCCTGGCATGTCCCGAATCAACTGAAGGTTGCAGAAGCTCAGCTAAGTTGTCCATGAAGCTCCACCAAAGTGCTTACTTGCAGTCCTGTGGCCTCTAAGGACTCTGTTGAGCTGGATTACAGCTGCAATCACTGATCTTAAATGCAAGACACAAAGGCTTGGGGCCTCAGTGAGAACAGACTGACATTCTCATTTCAGTTGACCTTGAGCAACATGGAAGCAATGCTGTTGCCTCCAGTCTGTACCTTTTGTTTCACAACACATAGTGTCAAGACATAGAGATGGTAAATATTTTAGACAGCTTCATATAAACTGAAGTCTTTTAAATATCTTTAAATGAAATCTCAAAATATCCTCCTCCAAATATACATTATCTGTCAAAATGGCATAGGTTTCATTTATCAATGTGTCTATCCCATATATGTTCATATCCTATATGCAAAATAATAGTCCATATAGGAAAAAAAATACATATTTTTTGACATTTTTGAGCACTAAATATATGTACCAAACATGGGGCTATGCTAAGCACTTTTGATGCCACATTTTATTTAATCTTCACAACAATCAATTGAAATAGGTTCTTGTCTTGATTTCATATATGAGGAAATCAAAGCTTACAGAAGTTGTTACATCAAGTGTTGCAGAGCACAGAGCTGGGAGGTGGGAGAGCTGGGACTTAAACTATTTCTCTCTGGCTTGGGAGTATACACAATACCATGAAGGTTGTTTTTATATTTAAAAATGAGGTGAAATGAAGAGAAGTGTTTCTAAAAGGATATCTCAGGGACATCTCAAAAGTTTCACGTCGCTTATCTGTGAAGTTCGAATGTTCCTTCAAGATATCAGTGCTGATATTCTAATGCTTTGACCATGGTGAACACATATACTTGATGTGACTATTTTTTTTGTTATATTCTATGTTTTATCTTTATTTCATACACAGATATATATTTTCATCTCTGTAACACTCAGAGGACCAAAAAAGAAAACCCAAGCTGATAAAAATTACATATTGATCTCTTATCCAAATATCCTAATACAGGCATGTTGTCCAGCCCTCTAAAAATAGGGTTTTAATATACATTTAACAAGTAGGCAGTTTTTCTTATAGTCAAAGCATTTGTTTTGCTTCATTAAATGTGGAGGAAACAAGGAGAGCAATGACTCATTTAACATTTTTCTACATGTGCCATTCTCAACCTACCAGATGAGCTATTCATTAATTTCCAGAGCACTCCATGGTTTAGGATTAACATTTTACATATGGTAAAGTGGGGAAAAGGAAATATTGTAAAGTTAGAGTTTGCACTAAAAGTCTACGAAAGACATGGCACTACAAGCAGCACAAGAAAGAACAAGAATCTATGCGTTCTTATTAATGTTTTATCCTAATACTAAGGGTATGAGTTACAACTTTCCGCTTCTTTTTCATGTTACACACATTATAGATACACTTAGGTCACTAAACTTGCTGTCTCTGGTCATTCATTTATCAGCTTGACTGACTGATAACTGTGAGTTTTAAGATAAAACTAATCAATCTCTAACCTTAGATTTCTCACTGAATACATGAACCAGATGGCAGGGTGTTAGACAAGATAATTTTCACCTACAACTCCATGATACAATGAATTAACAGTTTTAGTCAAACATTAAGTTGATAGAGCTCTACCTTGTAAAGCCTGTGCATAAAAAATTGGTTAAGTATTTCAAGAATTAAACTCAGGCAGGACACTCATTCTCTCTAAAAACCAGCCCAACTCCAACATCCTTGCTCAGAATCGATGCATAAAAGTAAGATCCTTCTGGAGCTAACCAGAGTTGAGGTTTGTTGAGACTGCAACATGAAACTTCCATTTGAGAAAAAATATGGATGGTCTGATTGTGTGGGCAAAGGTTTGTTTATGTTCATTAACTGCCAACTCTCCTCGCTCAATGAATTAGATCCTTACACAGTTTATTCACACAAGCCCTATAATTTAAGATTTTATCACTACCATTCTTCCTTCTCTTCTGCTTTTAATATGTAATTCCTTTACATCCATCACTGAAATTATTGTATCATGCCTTTATCTGAAGTCAGTTCTCTGAGGAAAAACTCTTACCCAAACACAGATTTTTTTTTCTCACATTCCATTACCCCTTTTAATATCCTGGTTTTCTTCCAAAATGTAGAATAAGCTAGTGCTCGTAAGTTTAGAAATAATTTCTTCTCCTTGCAAAGCCTCTGTGTGATGAACAGAAAGTACTGTTAACTTTTTTTTTTAATGAAAAACAAAGCTCCTTTTAGTTTTGTTATACACTGGTGGTGGGGGAACTTAGGAAGAGACCTTTCCCTAAGTAAAGAATGAATGGGCAGATTGATAGAAATTATCCAATCTAAAGAAAAGAAATAAAAATGAAGAAAAAAGAACAGATCCTCAAGGAATTCTAGGGGAAAAAATCAAACATAGTCAAAGTCCAGCATAGGTGAAGTTCAGGGTCTGGAAGGAGAAGAGAGGGAAATTTGGAAAGAAAAATATTTGAAGAAATAACAGCCAAAAAAATTTCAAAATCTCATGAGAAAAATCAACTCACACATCCAAGAAGCTCAACAAATCTCACACAATACAAAAATAGAAAGAGATGTCTGAGAACATCAATTAAAGAGAGAAAATCAATTAAAGAGGAAATCTTTAAAGCAGCCAGACACAAAAGGACATATTATATATAGAGGACATGGTGTGAAAAACTGCTATATTTCTCATCGGAAACAAGATAGGACAGGACATAATAGAAGAAATGGTTTAAAAAACAAGCAGGCGATTGGGAGAGTAATTCAGCTCAGTTCAGTCACTCAGTTGTGTCTGACTCTTTGCAACCCCACTATAGAATGGGGCTTCCCTGGTGGCTCAGATGGTAAAGAATCCACCTGCAATGTCCTGGAAGACCCAGGTTTGACCCCTGGGTTGGGAAGATCCCCTGGAGGAGGGCATGGCAGCCCACTCCAGTATTCTTGCCTGGAGAATCCCCAGGGACAGAGGAACCTGGTGGGCTACAGTCCGTTGGGTCACAGAGTTGGACACGACTGAGCAACTAAGCACACAGCATACATAAAATGCATATATTTAACCATCTCTTTCTACTTCTTTCCACATAGGATACCAGAAACACTTTCTGAGCTAATGGTTCACAGAATCTCAATGAACAACTTTTAATTCTGGATTTCACAACCCCAAAACATTAGTCCTTCTTCTTTTCATTCTAAGAAACATATCCTCAATGAACTGGAAAGTTTCCAGCACATGTCAGTCCTAACATGAAGGATAAAGAAACTGTTTATTTTTTAAATTTATAAATTTCTGAAATTATAAATAATTCTTATGAATCAAAT
>SJYQ01000489.1:437947-460870 GCA_006410935.1 Redunca redunca | reverse complement strand
GGCCAAAGACCTAAATAGACATTTCTCCAAAGAAGACATACAGATGGCTAACAAACACATGAAAAGATGCTCAACATCACTCATTATCAGAGAAATGCAAATCAAAACCACAATGAGGTACCATTTCACACCAGTCAGAATGGCTGCAATCCAAAAGTCTACAAGCAATAAATGCTGGAGAGGGTGTGGAGAAAAGGGAACCCTCTTACACTGTTGGTGGGAATGCAAACTAGTACAGCCACTATGGAGAACAGTGTGGAGATTCCTTAAAAAACTAGAAATAGAACTGCCTTATGACCCAGCAATCCCACTGCTGGGCATACACACCGAGGAAACCAGAATTGAAAGAGACACGTGTACCCCAATGTCCATCGCAGCACTGTTTATAATAGCCAGGACATGGAAATAACCTAGATGTCCATCAGCAGATGAATGGATAAGAAAGCAGTGGTACATATACACAATGGAGTATTACTCAGCCATTTAAAAGAATACATTTGAATCAGTTCTAATGAGGTGGATGAAACTGGAGCCGATTATACAGAGTGAAGTAAGCCAGGAAGAAAAACACCAATACAGTATACTAACGCATATATATGGAATTTAGAAAGATGGTAATGATAACCCTCTATGCGAGACAGCAAAAGAGACATAGATGTATAGAACAGACTTTTAGACTCTGTGGGAGACGGAGAGGGTGGGGTGATTTGGGAGAATGGCATTGAAACATGTATACTATCAGGTAAGAAACGAATCGCCCGTCTATGTTTGATACAGGATACAGGATGCTTGGGGCTGGTGCACGGGGATGATCCAGAGAGATGATATGGGGTGGGAGGTGGGAGGGGGGTTCAGGATTGGGAACTCATGTACACATGTGGCTGATTCATGTTAATGGATGGCAAAACCAATACAGTATTGTAAAGCAAAATAAACTAAAAATAAAAATTTAAAAAATGATAAAAAATAAAGCTGAGAGCTGAAGAATTGATGCTTTTGAACTGTGGTGTTGGAGAAGACTCTTGGGAGTCCCGTGGACTGCAAGGAGATCCAACCTATCAATCCTAAAGGAAATAAGTCCTGAATATTCATTGGAAGGACTGATGCTGAAGCTGAAACTCCAATACTTTGGCCACCTGATGCAAAGAACTGACTCACTGGAAAAGACCCTGATGCTGGGAAAGATTGAAGGAAGGAGGAGAAGGGGATGACAGAGGATGAGATGGTTGGATGGAATCACCAACGTGATGGACACGAGTTTGAGTAGGCTCTGGCAGTTGGTGATGGACAGGAAAGCCTAGGATGCTGCAGTCCATGGGGTTATGAAGAGTTGGATACGTTGGGCAATTTATCTTAACTGAACTGAACTATATAATAATGATTAGATACGATGTGGTATGTTGTGGCAATACTGATATACCCACACTGCTAATAATTTGATACATCTGTGGAAAATAGTATAGGTGGGTCTTTGAAAAGATTAACAAAATTGACAAACTTTAGCCTAACTAAACAAGGGAACAGAAATGTCAACACTCAAAGTATTAAAAGCTAGAATGAAAGAAGGATATTATTATCTTAGCAAGTAGCTGATAAGAGAATACTATAAACAAGACTCTGCCAATAAATTAGATAATCTAAATGAAATGAACAAATTCCTAGAAAGCCATAAACTACCAAATTGATTCAAGGAAAAATAAAAAGTGTGAATAGAACTATAACAAGTAAAGAAACTAAAACAGTAACAAAAAAAATCCTCCCACAAAGAAAAAATCCTTGAACACAAGGCTTCATTAGTGAACATCATCAAATATTTAAAGAATGTTTCACCAAAGTTTCATAAATTTTGCCAAAAAATGAAAGAGGAGTGACGCTTGCTAAATATACATATGAGCCCCATATAACACTGACAGCAAAACTAGAGAAATACATTACAAGAAAATAAGAATATACCAAAAAATACTTCCTTAGGAATATGGATCTTCACAACATACTACCAAACTAAGTCTGCTGGTGCTGCTGCTGATGCTGCTAAGTTGCTTTAGTCGTGTCCGACTCTGTGCGACCCCATAGACGGCAGCCCACCAGGCTCCCCCGTCCTTGGGATTCTCCAGGCAAGAAAACTGGAGTGGGTTGCCATTTCCTTCTCCAGTGCATGAAAGTGAAAAGTGAAAGTGAAGTCGCTCAGTGTCTGACTCTGCGACCCCATGGACTGCACCCTACCAGGCTCCTCTGTCCATGGTATTTTCCAGGCAAGAGTACTAGACTGGATTACCATTGCCTTCTCCAAAACTAAGTCTAGAGGCATGTTAAAAGAATTATACATCGTGTCCAAGTGAGATGTAGCCCAGAAATATTTCAATCAAACAGTAATATGGATACTAATATCAATAAAAAGAAGAAACCAACACATTTCAATAGATGCAGAAAAAATTTTGACAAAATTCAAACCAATTCTTGATTAAAAATAAAAAACACTCAACAAAATAGGAATAGTAGAAAACTTGCTCAACATGATTTTTTCACCTTGTAAAAAACCCATACCTAACATAAGATATTACAGTAAAGAATGAAGTTTCTTTCCCCTAAGACCAGGAAAAAGACAACCGTATCTAGACTCTTCCATTTTTATTCAACACTGTTCTGCAGGTTTGAGTCAGAGTCATTAGGCAAGAAAGTGAAATAAAAAGCATACAAGATACAATAAAAACATCAAAAAATAAAATATTTAGTAATAAAATTAACAAAATAAGTGCAAGGCTTGTTTGGCTTAAGTTTCACTAGAATCTACAAGACAGTGAAAAAAAATAAATATATAAATTAATTGAAAAATACCTTGTGTTAGTGGATTCTAAGACATAACTGTTTGAAGACACCAAAACTCTTCAAAATGATCTACAGGTTCAATGCAATTTCTATCAAATTTCAATAGCCATTTTCCCCCAGAAATTCTCAAATTGACCCTAATATTAACATGGAAATGCAAGGGACCCAGTTTAGTTGAATTAATCCTGAAAAAGAAGAGCAAACTTGGAGGGATCATACTTCCTGATTTCAAAAATTACTACAAATCTATAATAATCAGCCAGTGTGGTATTGCCATAAAGACAAACATGTAGCTCAATGGAACAGAATTGAGATTCCTGATATAAATCCATATTTACAGTCAGTTGATTTTTACAAGCATGCCAAGATTATTCAGTGAGGAAAGAACAGTCATTTTCAACAGTCAGTACTGGGTATACAAATGCAAAAGAATGAATTTTGACTCCTACCTCAAACCATGTACAAAAATTAACTCAAAATGGATTATAAACTTAACTACAAGACACAAAACTATAATTCTTATATGAAAACATAGGAATGAATATATGTGAAAAGGAGGAGTAAATATATGTTACCTTGGATATGATATCAAAGGGACAAATGATTTTAAAAATTATATATATCATGAAAATAAAAATTTTGTGCTGCAAAGGGCACTATCAAGAAAGTGAAAACACTAACTGAATCACTTTGCTGTACACCTGAAACACTGTAAATCTCAATTTTTTAAAAGTCATATAAAAACTCCAAAAAAGCAAAGTGAAAACACAACCTTTACTACAAGCAAAAACATTTGTAAATCATATATCTAATAAAAAGTCTAGTTTCTAAAAAATATAAAGATTAGTATGACTCAATAGTAGAAAAATACTAACAACCCAATTTAAAAATGGGCCAAAGATTTATAGAGGTATTTCTCCAAAGAAGATATACAAGTGACAGCAGAGGTATTTAAAGATCTGCATCATTAATTATTAGAGAAATGCAAATCAAAACCACAAAAAGATGCCATTTCACACCCACTAAGATTGCTCTAATAAAGCTTTAAAAACTAACAGAATTTAACAAGTGTAGACAAGGGGTAGAAAAACAGGAATCCTCGTACATTGCTGTTTGGAGTGTAAAATATTGCAGCTGCTTTGGGAAAAAAAAAAAAAAATTGGCAATTACTCAGAAGGTCAAACATCAAGTTACCAAATGACCCAATTCCATCCAGTGCAAACAGAAGTGAAAACAGATGTCCATAAAAAAACTTGTACTTCAGTATTCATAACATTATTCATAATAACCCCAAAGTGGAAATAATCCAAATACCCATCTACTGATGAATTTATAAAACAATATGTGGAATATTCATACAATGGAATATTATTTAGACACAAAAAAGAATCTTGACATAATTATAATTTAAAAGAAGACAAAGCCAACTTTTTCACCCATTCATTTATATGAACCTTCCAAAACAGCCTCCCATCCCTCCTCCCCACACCCCTACCCACCAAATAAGTCCCTGCTGTGAAATCAATTCTGTTACCTATGAAATCCCGATTAAACATCAGAAGAAAGGCCATCAAGCTTTGAGGTTGACAGGTAGCACCTAGCGTGCACCTGAATCCCATAGGGAGAGCATCCCCGCCTCTCACGTTCTCGCGGTATCTTGAGAAATCCCGGCTGGATGCCGCGGGCAATCATGGCCGAGCAGGTACCGCGCCAGGAATTGTCCAGGAAGTTGTGCAGCGGCGATGCCTTCCTTCAGGCCTCTGCGCTTGCACGTCTCAGCCGCGACCTGGCTGGAGCGCTGGTGTCAGCAAACACTCCTTTGGGCCGGACTGAAAGTGGTCACACAAACCCTCGGGAAGGACTGGCCGCCCACCGCTGTGGGACCTCAGGTCGGCGGTGAGGCCAAAGGACGCTGACAGACCTTCACGACAAGTACCGGGGTGCAGGCCACCTGGGGCTGCTGGAAGATGCGGGCCGCTTCTGTACCAGCGGACCGTGGATGCCCCTAAACAGTTGCTCCTGACACCGGCTCCACAAAATACCGGGCTCCATGAACCCGGGCTGGCAGTAGGCACGCGGGGTAGAGGCGGCACCAGGCGGGGAGTGGGCGTGATCTGTGTGGCACCCCTGGGCGGCGTTACATCAAGGACCTCAAAGCGCATGTCCGCGCATCCTCCTGGCGCAGCGCCCCCCCCCGGCCCCCCACGTGACACCAGTCAACACGCCATACGTGATCTCCTTGAGGGACCGCACACTCTTGGTGATGTCCTTGAGGAGGTCAGGCTGGTGCTGGCGGCCCCAAGCACCAGATTTTGCGATTCTCGGCCACGTCCCACTCGAACTTCTCTGTCAGATAGCAGGTGGATTCTTGGGCTCCTGGTTGCCAACACCTTTCTCTTGATGTCCATTGTCAGCCCATCGGGGAAGGACAACACTTTCATGTGCAGCCGGTTGTGCCTGTCGCAGTTCTTGAATAGGCAAAGCGCATTTGACTCTTTCGCCGACGACTTCACAGGACCAACTGACCTGATTGGATTTCTTGATAGGGGCTGCAATTGCGGTCCTCCCAGCAAATCACCGGGTGCGGATCAACTGCACCCACAAAGGCATGTTCCCTGACTCCTCCATGATGCATCGCCCTTCTAGATCCACCTTGGCCTGCGGCTTCGGCTGCTCCTCGTGCCCGGCTTGGAGGGGGCAGCTGGGTTCTTGGATTCCACAGCGAGCCTGATCATGGGCCTTACACGGAAATTCACCACGCACGTGTAGTGGGCACGCTCAAAGGAGGTTATGGTGCCTGGCTTCACCAGGAACTAGTCAACACCCACAAGGCCCACGATGTTCCCACAAGGCAAGTAAATATGTGGTCGCCAGGGACTGGGTGGAGGGGGAATAGAGAGTGGCAGCTCTATAATGGTATCGGGGTGCTTTGGGGGTTATGAAAGTATACTGGAATTAAAATGGCAAAAAGGGGCTTCCCAGGTGGCCCTAGTGCTAAAGCACCTGCCTGTCAATGCAGGAGACTTATGAGATGCAGATCCCATCCCTGGGTGAGGAAGATCCCCCAGATAAATAAATGGCAACCCATGCCAGTATGCTTGCCTGTAGAATTCCATGGACAGAGGAGCCTGAAGAGCTTCAGTCCATGGGCTCACAGAGTGGACACGACTAAAGCAACACAGAATGCAGTGGTTGCAAAACCTTGTGATTATACTGAAAACACCAAATTGAAAGAAAGAGATGAATTTTTATGGTAGTGTGTGAATTATAACTCTGTTTTAAAGTTAAATACAATATTACCTTTAACAGCACTGAACAAAGCTACATGCTGAGAGAACCTATGAATGCTGAGTCAATCTTCATGCTGATTTGACATCCAGTTCTTTTTATTATGGTCCCCTGCTGGTTCAGACAGTAAAGCATCTATCTACAATTTGGGAGACCTGGGTTCAATCCCTGGGTCCGGAAGATCTCCTGGAGAAATAAATGGCAACCCACTCCAGTATTCTTGCCTGGAAAATCCCATGGACAGAGGAGCCTGGTAGGCTACAGTCCATGGGGTCGAAAAGTTGGACACAACTGAGCAACTTCACTTTCACTTTTCACTTTCTTTCTTTTTATTCTGTCTATGATGTGTGTGTTAGTCACTTAGTCGTGTCTGTCTCTTTGTGACCCCATGGACTATAGCCCACCAGGCTCCTCTGTCCATGGATTCTCCAGGCAAGAATACTGGAGTGCATTGCCATTTCCTTCTCCAGGGGATCTTCCTGACCCAGGGATTGAACACAAGTCTCCTACATTGCAGGCAGATTCTTTACCATCTGAGCTATAGGGAAGTCAATGATAGGTTAAGGGAAATTTGTAGCATTAAGTAATTATAATAGAAAAGAAAAAAAAAAGGGCTGAAAATTAGCGATTTAGGCATCCAAATTAAGAATATGCAGGCAAAACAAACCCAAAGAAAGTAGAAGTTAGATAAGGGGGCAGTAATATCTGAAATTAACAGAAAGCAGTCCAACAACAACAGGAAAAACAAACAAACCCAGAGATAATTTAAAAGGTGAGAAATTACCACTTTGAAAAATTTAACAGCAATAAATACATCTGGTGAAATTGATCAAAACAAAAGTAAAGAAATAAATACAGTATTGTGATTGAAAAGGAGGAATATTGCATACAAAGGATATAAAGATAAAACATTATTAATAATATTNTTACTATCAAACCAAATCTAACAATATATTAAGACAATAAATAAAACGAAATAAATTAAATTTGTCCCAGGAATGAAAAGTTTAACAATTGAAAATTCACTTACGCAGCTCATTAAATTTAGAGATTACAGAAAAAAAAATTAATT
Source organism: Redunca redunca (assembly GCA_006410935.1). Classification (NCBI taxonomy): domain Eukaryota; kingdom Metazoa; phylum Chordata; class Mammalia; order Artiodactyla; family Bovidae; genus Redunca; species Redunca redunca. Next base: position 453,684 of record SJYQ01000489.1, on the reverse strand, counting down.
GTAAAACACTATAAATAGATATAGAAAAAAGCATTCAGAAAGTTCAGTACATGTTTACAGTTTACAGTAAGCTATAAAAATGCTTTGTAAAAATCATATTTAGTAGTGAAATTTTGAAAGTCTCATCTCAAAAATCAGGAACAGGGAGATAAATAAGCACAATTTTATTGTGTACATTTAACAGAGTAATAAAGGATCTAAACACTAAGAAATTTTGTTGTTTAGTCACTTAATCATGTCCAACTCTTTTGGGACCCCATGGACTGTAGCCCACCAGTCTCCTCCATCCATAGTATTTCCCAGGCAAGAATATTGGGGCAGGTTACCATTTCCTTCTCCAGGAATTAGATTACACACAAGTAGTACCATGTGGCTGGAAAGAACACAGACCAAGGATACCAAAGTAAAACCACAGAATCTTTTCCTATCAGAAAGAACTTCAAGGATTATCTGTATGTATCTGAGATATAACAACACTGATTAAAAAAACTAGCAATTCCAAGAATGCTTCCTGGGTGATAAACTAAACAATAGAAGAAAGTAAAAATCTGAACTCATTATTTTCAGGTGATCTAACTAATATTAGTGAATTAATGACAGTTAAATTATGAGATCAAATATATAAAACTATATCAGTTCAGTTCAGTTCAGTCACTCAGTCGTGTCTGACTCTTTGAGATCCCATGAATAGCAGCATGCCAGGCCTCCCTGTCCATCACCATCTCCCGGAGTTCAATCAGACTCACGTCCATTGAGTCTGTGATGCCATCCAGCCATCTCATCCTCGGTCGTCCCCTTCTCCTCCTGCCCCCAATCCCTCTCAGCATCAGAGTCTTTTCCAGTGAGTCAACTCTTCGCATGAGGTGGCCAAAGTACTGGAGTTTCAGCTTCAACATCATTCCTTCCAAGGAACACCAGGGCTGATCTCCTTCAGAATGGACTAGTTGGATCTCCTTGCAGTCCAAGGGACTCTCAAGAGTCTTCTCCAACACCACAGTTCAAAAGCATCAATTCTTTGGTGCTCAGCCTTCTTCACAATCCAACTGTCACATCCATAATGACCACAGGAAAAACTATAGCCTTGACTAGACGGATATTTACATATAATACATGAAATTAAATGTGATTTGGAAGAGATAAGAGGACACAGGGTTCTGTTTCTTAATGTGCATTATGAATGCACAGATACTCAATTTTCAGTGTTCTTTGTCCTTTATATATGTTACAGATGTTTTTACAAGTATGAAATATTCCTTTCATACTTGAAAGGTATATTCAACATAGAAAGGTGCTGTTCTCTTTAAAAAAAATACAGTCTCTACTTGTTATATGGAAAATATACATTATGAAAAACAATAGAAAAACTAAGGCAATATCAGTACCTTAACACAAATAAGTAAGTGATACTGTCATGAAAAGCACTTTTGTATTTCGTGAAAATGTTGCCTGAGAATCCCAATATTATAGACAGTAAGTTTCTAAAAATATGCTTTTAATTGTAATAGAAGGTATTATCCCAGAGCTCACTCTTTGCAAAGATGAGTCATGTGAAAATTCTGTTGGTCAACATGTTTAAGATATGGCTATGACTATATGGAACATTTGGAAAGTTTAATAATTTGTTTCATTTTTATTTCAACTGAGAGCACAAAATAATCATTCAATTTGCTATGCTTATTTATAGTATAATAAGAATTTTGATATAACCACAGTAGTTTCAGGATGATTGACACAACATAAGGAAAGTATTTATTTTTGATGTGAAGAAAAATATTATTATGTTGAGTATCATCTGGTTGAAGTTAATAAATAAGATCTGACATTGTGTTTTTGTAATGTTGATGACAAGCCATTTCAAAGGTTGGTACATAATTAGGTTCAGTATATCATCCAGCAGTATTAAAACTTTTAGGCTTAAAAGGTTAAAATTTGCTAAGACTAGTAAGTTTCTATAGTTTGAACATGATCATCTCAGTGCTTTGCTTGGTGAGCTGAATGTTCTCTATAGTGGTAGTTGTCTTACAGAGAGGATGGAGAGAGCTTAATGATAGTATGACACCAGAAATAGAAATTAATTTTAAGTGATAAGCATTGTTTGTGCCAGCATTCCAATATCGGATAAATGTCATTTAAATACAAATATCCTGAACTTGCTAAGGATAACCTACATTTCAAAAGAGAACTTATTAATCATGTTATTTTCCATAGAGCCAACTAGATATATTTCCATTTCATATGCATTTGCAGCAATAACCTATATCAAAGAACATTTATACTCCATTATACAGTGCCATGTCTGTGTGTGTTTCTGACTGTGTGTATTTCTTGATTATACAGACAAAAAGTAGATGCCCAATCGTGTTTAACAAGATTAACTTTCTCCTAATGTACCACACACAAGAGCATTTGCTTGTAAACCAGTTTCAACTATTCACTTTCTGTTCCATTACAAAACAGAGTCTTTGTCAGGTTATTCAAAGGGAAGTCACCAGCTCAGCTCTCTGAAGTCTTGGAACAAACTATAATTTTTTAATTAACATTATAATTAACCCAAAAACTTTCAATAGTTCTTTTCAAACATTTAAACATGAGGTAGGCACAAGTATAATTTCATTTTCATAGCTCTTTCCAAATTGTATCATTGGGAGAATTGTTTTATGTGAGCAACCTGGTCCATTTTGCGAACCTGAGGTTGAGGTCATTTTCCAGATATGAAAATTTTTAGCTTCAACTTCACTGCACAAACTCTGTGAAAATGATATAACATCATTTTTTTTTCAAATAATATTGACAGAATGAATAAAGAGCTAAAAACCAAAGTTACTGAAATATTCTGAATGTAAATGTGGTGACGAACACGAAAATCCTACACCAAATTCCTAATCCTACATTGAAATACACTGTGCAATACCTCAATGATGTTTAGAATTACTAAATGACTGCTTTCTTTTATAGCCCAAATAAGATGGTAGTGTTTTGATTCCAATAATAGACCCACTAAATTTTCTCCTTTCAGTATTCACCTTCCTTTTCAATGTGACTTTAAACACCTATCACTAAGAGGTGGTCTCATCTGTTGTGTCTTGACTCTAGGCTAGTCCTGTGACTTGCTTTGGGAGATAATATGTAGTAGAAATGAGCCAGTTCTGTGCTTTGGCCTTGTGAGCTTCTGTTCCCTCTCTTAAGCCATGAGGTCAGGCTCCTGTAGGAGTATGAGCGACAGAGAATTGCAGGGTTAAGTCAACCTGGTTTTCCCAGCATGACCTAGGCTTGGAAAAGCCTGCCCAAATGAGCAAGATATGTCTTGGTGCTTGGCTGGCCTGTGGCTTACTGCAGATGCATGAGTGAGCAGTCTAGCCCCACTTGAAGACCACCCAGTACATGTGAGCTAAAATGAATGTTTATGATGCTCTGTGTGCCTGCATTTTTGTGGTTCATTGTTACATGGCCTTAGGGCAGCAGTGGGTAACTCACATGAAGACTATTGTTCCCAGTTACAGTACTCAAGACAAAATTCTATACCAAGGATTCTCTGACTTTTTTCTATAAAGATCCAGATAGTAAAAAATTTTGGTTTAGTGGGTCACATGCTGTCTCTGTTGCATATCCCTCTTTGTTTTGGTTCTTTGGTTTCTTTTTACAACCCTTTACAAATGTAAACTATTTGTAGCTTTTGGGCTGTAGGGAAAGGGCTGTGGACCAGATATGGCTTCTGTACTGTCATTTGCTGACCACTATTCTGTATCTTGCAAAGACATTATACTGCTAACATGATGCAGAATAAAAGATGCAAAGGGATTCAGGATGCAAAGTAATGCAATAAACTGTAATACAACTTTTAAAATATAATTATACAAGTATTTTCTTTTTCATTTTTAACTTTAAAGACGCTTACTCCTTGGAAGAAAAGTTATGACCAACCTAGATAGTATATTCAAAAGCAGAGACATTACTTTGCCGACTAAGGTCGGTCTAGTCAAGGCTATGGTTTTTCCTGTGGTCATGTATGAATGTGAGAGTTGGACTGTGAAGAAGGCTGAGCACCAAAGAATTGATGCTTTTGAACTGTGGTGTTGGAGAAGACTCTTGAGAGTCCCTTGGACTGCAAGGAGATCCAACCTGTCAATCCTAAAGGAAATAAGTCCTGAATATTCATTGGAAGGACTGATGCTGAGGCTGAAACTCCAGTACTCTGGCCCCCTCATGTGAAGAGTTGACTCATTGGAAAAGACTCTGATGCTGGGAGGGATTGGGGGCAGGAGGAAAAGGGGACGACCGAGGATGAGATGGCTGGATGGCATCACCGACTCGATGGACATGAGTTTGAGTGAACTCTGGGAGTTGGTGATGGACAGGGAGGCCTGGCGTGCTGTGATTCATGGGGTCACAAGGAATCAGGCATGACTGAGTGACTGAACTGACTATCACCATAGCCAATTTCACCCAGTCAATAGAGTAGAATTGAGAAGAGATATGTATACAGCTGGCTTATATCAGCTAGTAAGAGCTTACTCCTGCAGACCATTATTGTATTACCTACCTTTCATACTGCCTATACCATACTTCAGTAGTAATTATAAAAGAAATTGATTATAACTTATATACAGTTGTTGTTTAGTCACTAAATAGTATCCAACTCTTTTGCAACCCCATGGACTGTAGCCTGGCAACCTCCTTTGTCTATGGGATTTTCTAGGCAAGAATAATGGAGAGGGTTGCCATTTCCTTCTCTAGGGGATCTTCCTGAACCAGGGATTGAACTCACATCTCCTGCATTGGCAGGCGAATTCTTTACCTCTGAGCCACTGGAGAAGCCCAGATGATACAATGAATTTTCCTTAAACTGATTTACTCCTTCTGCTTACCTCATCTTTCTGACCCCAGTAAATTTTGGTTTTGTGACCCCCTGGCCTTGGAGAAGATAACTATCCTTAAAGCTGTCTTTTTTCTATGAGTGACCTGAATTGCATTTATCTATGCAACTTCAAAGAAAATCACTTAAGGATAAACTTACCTTTCTTGGCTTGCTCTCCTTCAGTGGGAGAACAGGAAATTATCTTCTTTTCAGGCATGGTTATTTACAGTCATTTGAAACCTAATTAGAAAGAAAAATATTTAAATATCATGAATCAAAATTAGTTTATGTTTAATTTCACTGAAAATTATCAACTCAAGAACTGGTAATATCAGGATATGTGTTTAATATAATGTAATGCCTATATAATATATCCACCTGCAACGTGGGAGACCTGGGTTTGATCCCTGGGTTGGGAAGATCCCCTGGAGAAGGGAAAGGCTACCCACTCCAGTATTCTGGCCTAGAGAATTCCATGGAATGCATAGTCCATGGGTCACAGAGTTGGACACGACTGAGCCACTTTCACTTCCTATGCCTATATATAAAAATCAAAACTAAATTATGTTAAAATGCAAGGAAATTAACATTATACTTTTTCCTCTGAGGATTGCTATGAATCTATTTAGGAACACCAAATGTAAAAATTCTCTTCGAAGAGGCAACTTTGATCCTCTGCTCTGCTAACTTAAATAGACACCTGGCCTGAGTACTAGATAACTTAGCATTCAGCATTGAAGCTGTGGGCTCACAGCCCTTTGGGAATTTTAGAACCTTCATTGTTTCATTTCAGATGATAAAGTTAAACCTTGCTATCATCTTTTCCAGGCATTCCTTCAATTCCTTTTTAAAACATTTTGTATTATGGACAAAGTCAATTATATACAAGTGATAGTGAAAGTTGCTCAGTCATGTTCAACTGGAGAAGGCAATGGCACCCCACTCCAGTACTCTTGCCTGGAAAATCCCATGGACGGAGAAGCCTGGTAGGCTGCAGTCTATGGGGTCACTAAGAGTCAGACATGACTGAGCGATTTCACTTTCACTTTTCACTTTCATCCATTGGAGAAGGAAATGGCAACCCACTCCAGTGTTCTTGCCTGGAAAATCCCAGGGACAAGGAAGCCTGGTGGGCTGCCGTCTATGGGGTCGCACAGAGTCAGACATGACTGAAGCGACTTAGCAGCAGCAGCAGCAGCAGCAGCAGCAGCATGTTCGATTCTTAATGACCCCATGGACTACTCCATGGAGTTCTTCAGGCCAGAATACTGGAGTGGGTAGCCTTTCCCTTCTCCAGGGGATCTTCTGAACCCAGGCGTTGAACCCAGATCTCCCACATTGCAGGTGGATTATTTATCAACTGTGCCACAAGGGAAGCCCCCAAAAGGATAGAGAGAATTGCTCATGTAATTTGATCGAAATAATAGCCTCAAAGTCTCATGAGATAAAAATCAATTAAGGTGATTCTTACTCAGCACAAACTCAAAGGGAACCCAGCATACAAAAAGACAAGATAACAAAAGTCAACAGAAAGGAAAGATACCAGAAACTGCTCCAGAGTTACTCCAGATAATGAATTACCAGTGTAAAACAGCAGAAGCTATGCTTAACATGCTTATAAGTAGAATATCAAATTTTAAAATTTCAGAACTAAAATTATGTAGATTGATACTGCAGATTTGAAAATAAACCAGTTAGAAATCCATGAACTTCAAGCTGCTGTGTAACTGCAGTTCCAAACTCACTGGTTCAGTTTAAAAGCCAATGTGACAATAGTGAAGAAAGAATTAGTGAAACAAGTTCAGATAAAAGGAAACTATTAGAAAATACAGAAGCAAGGTAAAATTCAGTGTGCTCAACCTCCATTTTCAGTGAATGTACTTAACCCTATTCCTTCCCCTACATACAACAATGGACATTATATATAAAATAAACATAAGACTTTAAAAGATAGAGGGAAGAAGCCAGCCTGGCTAGGTACCTTGAGATCAGGGAAACAATGAGGTGGTGAGTTTCCAAGATTTTCTTTTTGCCTTATACATCCCAGACTTGAAACTAAAGAAACCAGAAACCCAGGTAAGTATGCCAAAGGATACAGACCAAATAAATCACTGACAAAAACCTGCTCTCTCTAGCCAAGGGACTACCAGGAAAGGGGCAGTATAGCAAAAGGTAATGCATTTATATAATTGCTTCTCTATTCTAGCCAAGTACCACAAAAAACTAGCCCCACAAAGGCAGAGTTAGGAGCCAAGATTATTTCCATTCTTGCTAAGCGGTAAAGGGGCACCCCTAGTTTCTTGCTGAGGTGATGTCAGAAGACTCTGATGTCCTGTAGGAATCCAGGACTTCCATCTCCACTGGCTGGAGAGGCAGCCTCCCCCGTCTCAGTATCAACAGACACTCTGTGGAGAGACTGGACATCCACACCTCCTTCTAGCACTAACCAGGCTCTCTTCCCCAGTGGGCTGGCCTCAGAGCACTGTAATAATAATAAGTCACAACTTTCACTACAATCCAGTAGTTAGAAGGACCACACCCTCTCTATGGTGTTAGTGGTGTCCATGTAGGAAGCAGTGACTGGGCATCTCTACCTTTCCCAGTGAGGAAGGTGTCACAGAAAGTCTAGTTGGAAGCTAGGACCCACAACCTCTTCTTGGCAATAAGAAGTGGAAACTAAAATCCCAATGAGATATCTATACAGCTTATCAGAATGACTGAAACAAACAAACAAACAAATAGTTGCAACACCAGATCCTGGCAGGAATGTGAAGAAATTGGGTCACTCTTACTCTGTTGGTTAGAGTATGAGATGACATAGCTACTATGGAAAATAGTTTAGCAGTTCCTTTTAAAACTAAAAATGATTGTCGATATGACCCAGTTAGTTGCACTCTTGAATATATATCCCAGAGAAATAAAAAACATATTTTCGCTCAGAAACTTATACAAGAATATTCTTAGGAGCTTTGTTCATACTAACCAAAATGCATACTACCCAAATGTCCTTCAGTGGTGCATAATTAAAAGTTGTGCACATCTGTAACATGGAATACTACACCACAATAAAAGGGAACAGACTCTCCATACACACAACACCTTGGATGACCCAAGATTAATTATGCTGAGTGAAAAAAAAAAATCTCAAAAAGATGTGTATTGCATGATCCATTTCATTTATGAAATAACATAATTATAGAGATGGAGACAGGATCATTGGTGGGAAGAGGGTGATATCAGGGAGTATTGTGATGATGTGCAATTAAATACCTTGACGGTGGGTGGTGGTTGGTGCTTACACAGAGCTACACATTTAATACAATTTCATAGAGCTATAAATACACACACAAATAAGTGTATATGTTATGGGTGAAATCTGAATAAGTTCTATGATTTGTGGTTTGATATTGTACTACAGTACATTATGATGCTAACACTGAGGGATGGTGGGTGAAGCAGACAGAAAAGCTCCCTGTATATTTCTTTGCAACTTCTTATGAATCTATAATTATCTTTAAATAAAAAACTTACAATAAAAAAAGCTATAAAGGAAAAGAAAAAAATGATACCTAGAAAATCCTCATGCTTACGGAAATTAAGAAATAAAACTATAAATAAACAATAATAGAATATATCACAGTGGAACTTGGAAAACATTTTGAACAATGATCATGAATATAAACATATTATACATATGGGACACACAGAGCAGGGATTGGAGACAGTGTGAAGTGGGGAGGGCTCTATTTTAAATAGGATCTTTGGGGAGAAGTCCTCCTTAAGAAAGTGACTGTAATGAACTGGGAGAATGTGCCAGAAAATTTTAGGGAAGAGTCATCCAGGGAGAACTGAAAGAGATCCAAAGCAGGAATAAGCTAAGAATGGCCCAGAAACAGTAATTGTAAATAATTAACTCTAGAACCAGCCTTAATGCAAAAGCAGAAATTAACAACTGAAAGGTCTAGAGCATTCCAGCTGATGTTCATCCAAAGCATCCTATCAGCCGGGGCCTGGTCCCTGCTTCTTGGAATGCTCAGGTTGTTTTCACCATGGCAGACTCACTTGTTAACTTGCCCTTCACAGGTCTTGCCAGAAAGCTGATTGTTAAATTTTCATTAATTTTGCAAGTCAGCTGAGGCCATGTGGTAGTTTGAAATCAGCCAAGGTGAGAAGATTTACACCATGAAAATCAACAAATGCCACAAATCAGGCTTGTTTTTGTCTTGAAATGTAGCTGTTAAATATTTTTCAATGCACTACCAGAAAACACAGATTCCTGAGAAAACAGGACATACGCTGCATTATTAGATAAAATATAAGGCTACTGAAAGAGAGAATGGGACAATTATAGACAAGGTTATTGAGTTGGTTGGGGTTATCAAAGCTGCAATCCACTCAGAAGGAAAGCAATGAATAATTTGGTTCTAGAAATTGGGTCATGAGGAGGAATGGGGTCATAACAATGGAATGGTAGGTAAAGGAGAATGTTAGTTTTAGGCTAAAGTTTAGCTATCAATTGTTTCAAATATTATATCTTCTTAAGCTGTTTCCAATTTGTCCCTTTTGAAAATATCCTCTGCTTCAGGGAGGAAATAGAAGGAATCAGATTTAAATTCTAATTTAATATTATCAGACTTCCTTGGTGGCTCAGCCGGTAAGTGTCTGCCTAGAATGCTGGAGACCTGGGTTCAATCCCTGGGTCAGGAAGATCTCCTGGAGAAGGAAATGGCAACCCACTCCAGTATTCTTTACTAGAAAATCCCATTGATGGAGGGCCTGGTAGGCTACAGTCCATGGGGTCGCAAAGAGTCGGACACAACTGAGCAACTTCACTGTCTTTCTTTCTTTAATATTACCAAACCCATAAACCAAGCACACGTGTACCTCGCAGGGCCTCTTCCTGGTGTGACAAAGGAGGGTATCCCTTGGCTGGCTTGTCCCTACTTGTGCCAGAGCTCACAACACCTCCCTCCTAACTTACCACTTCCAATTGCAATTGTAAAATTCCTGTGCTCTTTTCTTAAAACAGTTGTTTTTGCTGACATTTGTGAGGCCACACATTTCTTTTTTTTCAGTTCCCTCCCAATCAACTGAAGTACCTTTCTTTCCATTGCTCTGATCCCTTATGAAAACCCCTGCATCAGAGCATCCCTTTCAGTCTCTACTCTATTACATTTTCTTCTAATAACTCATTATTACTTAATATTTATTATAATTTTATAAACATTTCCTTTATTTTCTCTTTTTCCATTAGAATTCAGGGCCTACGATGTTCACTGCTGTGGTCCTAGCATCTACAATGACACTTTTAAATAGAACTTTGTACAATGATGAAAATGTTCCACATCTGTGTTGTCCAAAATGGTAAGCATTACCCTAAGCCACATGATCACTTAGAATCACATTGATCACTTGAAATGTGGCTAATGTAACTGTGGAATATATTTTTAATTGTATTTCATTTTAGTTAATTGAAATTTAAATCACCACATATGGCTAATCGATATGATACTATATTGGACAACACCTGGAACATTGGTGGAGTTCAAAAGGTCTTACTGAAAATGAGGGACTACAACGGGGGGTTCAGTGGTTAAAAATCCACCTTGCAATGTAGGAGACATGGGTTCAATCCCTCGTGGGGAAACTAAGATTCCAAATACCATGGGCCCACTAAGCCTGCATGCCACAACTAGAGAGCCTACATGCCACAACTGAGCCCTCACACCACAACAAAGGATCCCGCCTGATGCAGCAAAGATCCTACATGCTGGAACTAAGACCCAACGTAGCCAAAGAAATATTTTTTAAAAAAGCAAATGAAAGGGTGCATGAATGGAAAAGAACAATGCATGTAATGATTAAAGTGAAAGTGGAGAGTGAAAAAGTTGGCTTAAAGCTCAACATTCAGAAAACAAAGATCATGGCATCTGGTCCCATCACTTCATGGGAAATGGATGGGGAAACAGTGGAAACAGTGTCAGAATTTTTTTTTTTTTTTGGCTCCAAAATCACTGCAGATGGTGACTGTAGCCATGAAATTAAAAGACGCTTACTCCTTGGAAGAAAAGTTATGACCAACCTAGAGAGCATATTGAAAAGCAGAGACATTATTTTGCCAACTAAGGTCTGTCTAGTCAAGGCTGTGGTTTTTCCAGTGGTCATGTATGGATGTGAGAGTTAGACTGTGAAGAAGGCTGAGCTCTGAAGAATTGATGCCTTTGAACCGTGGTGTTGGAGAAGACTCTTGAGAGTCCCTTGGACTGCAAGGAGATCCAACCAGTCCATTCTAAGGGGGATCAACCCTGGGATTTCTTTGGAAGGAATGATGCTTAAGCTGAAACTCCAGTACTTTGGCCACCTCATGCGAAGAGTTGATTCATTGGAAAAGACTCTGATGCTGCGAGGGATTGGGGGCAGGAGGAGAAGGGGACGACAGAGGATGAGATGGCTAGATGGCATCGCTGACTCGATGGACATGAGTCTGAGTGAACTCTGGGAGTTGGTGATGGACAGGGAGGCCTGGTGTGCTGTGATTCATGGGGTCACAAAGAGTCGGACACGACTGAGCGACTGAACTGAACTGAAGAATGAAGTATCTGCAGTCCGTTTATAATCCTACAGACTTTGTTTGGGAATGTCACTTTTCCTCTTTATGTTTGTGCTTTCTGGCATTGGCTTTGTTATTCAATTTTCAGTTAACATGTTTGTGTTTCCAAACTGGAATAGTATATAACACGTAGAATTCCTTTTGATTCACCACTCTTCATCAGGCATCTCAGCAAATCATTACATTCCTCAAATTTTGTTTGCTTCTTCACTGCTAAGACAATTTCTGAGCTATCTATCTCTCTAGACAGAAAACCTTCTCATTTTATCCATTTTCTCTCATGATTTTGTGTTTAATCGTTTGTTTTAAATATTCTTATTGTGAAATAATACATTGAAATATTTTTTAAAATACCTTATATCCAACAACGCAGCCTAAGAAATAAGTGGCTAACAGTAACATTCAAATTCCATTGTATTCCTCAGTGGTTCCCTTCTTCCCTCACCAGAAATTGCAGCTATCAAATATATAAACCTCATGGTTTCAGTTTATTTCTATTACATATGTATCTCAAAGCGATATGCTTTATCATACTGATTTAGTGTTTTACATCTTTATTTGCACCTCCCTGGTGGCTCAGATGGTAAAGAATCTGCCTGCAATGTAGGAGACCTGGGTTCGATCCCTGGGTCAGGAAAAAGTTGGCTTAAAACTCAGCATTCAAAAACCTAAGATCATCACATCCAGTACCATCACTTCATTGCAAATAGATGGGGAAAAGTTGAAACAGTGGCAGATTTCATTTTCTTGGGCTCCAAAATCACTGTGGATGGGGACTGAAGCCATGAAATTGAAACACACTTTCTTCTTGGAAGCAAAGCTATGACAAACCTTGAAAGCATTTTAAAAAGCAGAGACATCACTTTGCTGACAAAGGTCCATATAATCAGAGTTATGGTTTTTCCAGTAGACAGGTACAGATGTGAGAGTTGGACCATGAAGAAGGCTGAGCACTAAAGAATTGGTGCTTTCGAATTATGGTGCTGGAGGAGTCTTGGGCATCCCTTGGACAGCAAGGAAATCAAACCAGTCAATCCTAAAGGAAATCTGTCCTGAATATTCATTGGAAGGACTGATGCTGAAGCTGAAACTCCATTACCTTGGCCACCTGATGTGAAGTTGACTCATTAGAAAAGGCCCTGATGCTGGGAAAGATTGAGGGCAGAAGAAGGGGGTGAAAGAGATGAAATGGTTGGATAGTGTCACTGACTCAATGGACATGAGTTTGAGCAAACTCCAGGAGAAAGAGGACAGGGAAGCCTGGAATGCTGCGGTCCATGGGGTTGCAAAGAGCTGGGCATAACCTAGCTACTGAACAACAGCAATCTTTTTATGAATGATATTATACTCTACAAATCATTCTACAACATTTTTACTTGTTCATTACATTTTTGTGATGTATCTGTTTGCTATATACAGCTGTATCTCATTCTTTTTCACTGCTGTATAGAATTTTATTTGGTATAACATTCTCCTGTTAATGACCATTTCAATTTTTTTCAAGCATTTTCCCAATTGCTACTAAGTCTTCTATAAGATTCATTTCCACTTTTCTTTGTGAATTATACTGGAGTATTTCTAGAGTATAAACCTGGGGAAATATGTGCTTGGATGTATTTGTCTCCTTTAGTCTTCACCAGTTCTAGATATAGGCCTTTGTTATTAATGTGCATTAAAAAGATCTCACAGTTTATTCCAGTATTTTTATTTTTAAAAAAGTTTATTTTTAATGGGAATAAGAATAATAAATCAGTTACCCATTGTCCAAATCCACAAACAATATCAAAAGTCACCTTTTAGAGAACTTAGAGACTCATACCCAACATCCACAAAAATTAAAGTCTTTAATCAGTGATAATAAGTACCATATACTCTTCTAATGCCTAATAAATTATCTGTATTCATATCTCTTATCTTTATAAGATGCTGTTTGTTTGTATCCATGTTAGTTTAATGACTTTGATAAAGCTATGAAATTATTCTGCTATTTTCCTGCTCTTTCAAATTCTCATAAAAATATTAAGCAGTCTTATCTTAAATCATTTCAACAGCCATGATTCATTCATACATTTTNCTGACAATGGAAAATACTTCATAAACTGTTTTAATATTCAAAAAGTGATTACTTTTTTACCACCATTTTACCCCATCATATATAGCTGAAATTTTAAGCTCATTTAAAGTTATGGCTCAAGCAAAGATTATGTCAAATATTTTATCTATATAGCTTCTAAATCCAGTTTAAACATAGCCAGTAAAGAGCACAGAATAAAAATGCAAACCATCAAACAAGGAGCAAATGGGAATCAGGTTAAGATCCTGGCCAAGAGGTTCAGAATTTGACTGAGCAGAAGAATGTCCAGCCACCACTGAGACTAACTATCTAAAATGACTGAACCAGACTGCCAATTGTATTGGTCATTCTTTAGTTGAAGATGAGAGACATTCAGCTTAAACAAAAAAGAAAACATAGAAACACACACACACAAGGAAAAACCACAACATTAAAAGGACTATTTATGGAAAAGACTCTGGTTAATTAATGGAAAATATCAGCAGTCCATCTGTAAGAAAAGCAGGAATACAAGGACTCAGATGCCATCAGCAGAGAGAACTGCCTCTGCCTCAGATGTTCCTTTCATACTTGTTCTGATTTTCTTTTTACAACTTGACTCTTTCTGTTTCAGATGCTGTTGATACCTTCTGAGTTTTATACTGTAGAGCTTCAGCCATCAAAGAAATGCTGTCTTTTTCTCAGATTTGATTCCCGTTATCTCTGGGAGAATTTTAATAAGCCTTACTTGGACCAAGTGCCTGTATTTGACCCAATTAATTATTGCTAGGAAGTCAGAATATTATTATTGCACTATTTCCTGGCCACAGGTATAGGGCCAGGGGTAAAATTGCTGTGTATTAGCATCACTGCCCTACTATAATCTGGGGGGTAATGGGTTTGGGGAGAAGATAGGCAAGACCAAGCAAACTCTCCTAGAGGGCCTATTCCAAAAACAGCAGGCAGATGCATAGGTGGTGGTTCCACACCAAGAAGAATATTTTGTCAATTATGCAGAGATGTTTTGGATAATTCCAGTTTTTCCAACAGTGAGCAAAGCTATGTTGTGAGGTAGAAAGCAATGTATCACCAAAAGTGATTAAGGACAAACTACAAAATTATTTATGTATTGTATAGGAAGAATTTGGAAGATGTCTAGGAGATTGGACTGATTTACCTTCTAAGATCCAGTTCAGTTTAATATTTGATAATGCTTAGTTTATTTCATTCCATTCATTCATTGATTCATTTCAAATTTTCAGTTTGGATATTATTTATATTACTGTGCAACTTGTTTAAGGTACAAAAGAATAAGATATATGCCCTCAAGGTATATATCCATTTGATTATATATTTTATATTTTTAGTAATAGCAAGGAATTTTAACCCAAGGCCTAGAAGTTACATGTCCATGAGGATAAAAATATTCCTTTCTTTTTTACCACATGTTCTATATTAAACCATACAAGTCATAAAAGCAAGCCCCACTTACACTTCCATGTTGCCGTTCCCCTGCATACTCTTTTTACTCTACCTTTCCTTTAGGTCTCTTTGTAATATAATGTAACATATAATGTCTCCTTTTACTTCTCATCCCCAAATTTACTTATTCCTTCTCACTATACATTCTTACATAAAATCTGCCCTGAGTGCTCCTGTCACAAAGAACCTAGTTTGTCTAATCTTTTATTTTGGTTTATACAATAGATTTTTTTATGACAATGTTGAAGGTATTGCAAAATAGTAATGAAAAGTGCAGGAAAATGGCATTTTTCTACATCATTCCTATCTGTACCTATAATAGTTTCTTTTATAAATCTTTAAGCTCTATTCCTCTGATTTCTAATCTCTTTTCTTTCTTTAATGACTTTCTATTGACTTTATGTCTATATTACATTCAACAGATTAGAGTTAAAATGCATTAAATATTACATCTCCTGGTTTTCCTAAAGCTGTGCACATCTTCAGAAATATTAAAGATCATCTCTTTCTACAAATCAAATTAGTACTGAAAAAGCCAGTTTCTACACATTTATTCATAAAGATATCCCTACTGTATTCTGAATTTGTCTAAGAAATGAGCTTTCACCTTTTGATAATTGCATGAGACATAAAGAAAGGCAAGCAAATCAAATCAGCTTTTATGATGTTAAATTATTTCATAGGTCAATATCATGTATTAAATTATGATTTCACTTCTGAGTCACAGCAAATGATTT
>SJYQ01000489.1:354338-437771 GCA_006410935.1 Redunca redunca | reverse complement strand
TTTTTGCTTCTGAAGAAATGTGCCTTTTGATTTTACTTTTTTAGAATTTTCCCAGCTGTGGATCACTTCAAATCTATTTCTGATAGACATTTTGTGGAATACAAGAAAAATCTGAGAATAACCCCTCCATGTTTCAGTTTATTTGGAGATACTACTCTTTCATGAAATAAAGGCATCCTGACCCAAGGAAAACAAAAATGATAGCTGTTACTAATACATACTCTCTCTCATAGTCACTCAGTCATGTCCTACTCTTTGCAACCTCATGGACTGTAGCCCAACTGGCTCCTCTGTCCATGGACTTCTCCTGAAAGACTACTGGAATGGGTAGCTATTCCCTTCTCCAGGGGATCTTTCCTGCCCAGGGATTGAACCCGGGTCTTCTGCATTACAGGCAGATTCTTTACCATGTGAGCACCAGGGTGGCCCCACTAATACATATTACATATGCATTTACTCTTCACAACAACCTATGAGGTTTGTACAATACGGGCCCTATTTTGCAAAGGAGAAGACACTTACAGTGTCTGGCAGTGCAGAATCAGATTTAGCCCTGGAGTCAACCACCATGCTATACTCCTGCTAAAGAGGGCCAGTGTTCCTAAGATGACACAAAAGAACAAAAGAGTTTTGGGGACCCTCTAAGGTGCTATTGTTTTAAGAATAAGAAAAATATGCAGTTTTTGCCAATTATTTGTAAAATGTAAACCTGCTTTGACTTTGGAATCAGTGGGAAATTATTTCAAAGTCTCTGTTTGAGACTATAGAATTAGTCCCAAAATTAAATAGATTTAAAGCTTAAATGTTAAAGAAGAGCAAGCAGCTAGAGGAAATTGTTTATGTAAAATAAGATGAGAAAGGCCTCTGAGCACAGCACCAAAAACACATTAACATTCTAGAGATATGGCTCCACAAAAATTTAAAGTCACCTAGCTATGAAAAGGGCTTCCCTAGTAGTTCAGCTGGTAAAGAATCTGCCTGCAAAGCAGGAGACCCCAGGATCTATTCCTTGGTGGGGAAGATCTCCTGGAGAAGGGATAGACTACCTGCTCCAGTATTCTTGGGCTTCCCCTGGTGGTTCAGACTGCAAAGGATCTGCCAGCAATGTGGGAGACCTGCGTTTGATCACTGGGTTGGGAAGATTGCCCTGGAGGAGGGCATGGCAACCTATTCCAGCATTTTTGCCTGGAGAATCCCCATATACAGAAAAGTCTGGCGGGCTGCAGTCCATGGGGTCACAAAGAGTCAGACATGCCTGACTAAGCACAGCACAGCACATACAGTGAATTAATAGAAGAATCAAGTTATCATATAGCAAAAAGTAATACAGACGTGAAAACTGCAAAGGAATGTCATATAAGGTGATAACATACATTCTGAATGGATTTATTACCTCAGTCCTATAGGGGAGAGGGGAGAAGGCACTGGCACCCCACTCCAGTACTCTTGCCTGGAAAATTCCATGGATGGAGGAGCCTGGTAGGCTGCAGTCCATGGGGTCGCTAAGAGTTGGACATGACTGAGCAACTTCACTTTCAGTTTTCACTTTCATGCACTGGAGAAGGAAATGGCAACCCACTCCAGTGTTCTTGCCTGGAGAATCCCAGAGACAGGGGAGCCTGGTGGGCTGCCATCTATGGGGTTGCATAGAGTCAGACACGACTGAAGCAACTTAGCAGCAGCAGCAGCATAGGGGAGAGAAAATAGTATAATATGAATAACATACATTTCTCTTTTGGAAAGGAAATTATAAAATTTTTTTAAAACACATCTTTTAATTCAGGGAACCATACTTAAAGAGATAGAAAATGAAAAGAAAAATCACTTCTACCTAGAAATTCTTTTTATTCAGGTATCCATGCTGTAAATCACTTATCTTTATTAATCATTCAAACTAGAGGATGTAGAATATTTGCAACCCCAAAAATCAAAAAACTTATTAACAAAAGTAAGCTTGAACTTCAGATTGCCTCACTGTGAAAGTTAAGTTCTAATGTGCCAGGTTTTAGACTAGTCATTCTATGTAAAAAGATAAACATCTCCTTATAAAATGATTTTCTCTCCCACCTAAAATGTAACCTTTTTGTTTTTCAACACTTTCAGAACATGTAGAGATAATTATGAGATATGATAAAGCACAGAGACTGTAAGAAAAAGTTTTGGTTTATAAATTGAATTTATTTTAATCACTTCTGATATATCTGTACTTACAAAGAATTATCTCTCAAAAAGATTAGCCTTTGTTTTTCTAAAATTGAAATATCCCAGAACAGCCTTGCTTGAATAAAAAGCAGGCCTGTGATAGCTTCTAAACCTAAATATAATAACTCTATTGTGAAACTTTATTCATTCTTAAATGAATTTTTTTAAATTTTTTAATGACAGTTTTATCAGCAATAAATATGTTAAGTGCACAACAGAGCACTTTTGATTAGATAGTCTTTATATCTTAACTATCCTGAATTATATTTGGGGATTGTGAGAGTCAACACTGTGTGTTCATTGCATAATTTTCTCTTTCTGGGCACATAGGAAAACTAAATTACAGCAGTCCTTGACCTTATAAACATTCCATTTTCTCTTTCAGCCTTCTTTTCCTTTCCACAGCAACACTGGAAGCCACATGTTCTGCATCTTAGATCTACAGTGATAGAAGCTGGGTCCCTGGGCTATCTCTTACAAAAGACCCTCTTAGGAAAACTGCCTGGCCTACATCACAGTGACATCATTACAAAAGAGATATTTGTTTCATTAAATCATTGTGGTTTGGGAATTTTTACGTAGTGTAGTCTCAACTGTTCTAATAGAGGTTTGCATTATTAAAGCAATTAGCTGATTTAAAATATTGATTGGTAGGTTAAACCATCATTATTTGAAAATGAAAAAGAGCAATAATAATGAAAATGGCTGAAATGATGACTCACTGTTATCAAAACTAAAGAATCAAGTCGACATAAATGAACTATAAGTGATTATTCCTTTAACATTGTTTGAGTAGAATATGGAAAATGGATCTCTTGTGTTTTATAAAGTTCTCTATGTTGAAAGCTAAGAACATTTTCTGCGTGGTAAAGCATTTTCACATTTTCCTTGGAATAGCTGAATTATAGAATTCTCAGTTTTGAACATATTTTGAATTTAGGAACATTATTTTTCATAGAAAACACAGTCATACTGTATTATTTCACATCTGGTCATTTGTATACCACCATCATTTTTTTGTGGTTATTAGGTTCACGTACTCCCTATGCTTTAATTTAAGTAACTTACACCAATTCACATTTTAATATATGTTTTCTGCTAGATATTAAAATAAATACTTAGCTATTATAATACAAATGATCAACGATGGTAAAAAATTAATCTTGTTGTCACCTGTGATATAAATACCTCTCTTAGAAACCACTCTTATAATAAAGGATGGTTAGGTTCCCAGGTAACCACATCACATCCACCTTTCCCCCAAATAACACCAAGTTTGTTAAAATATTACTATATCAGATAAGTCTGTTGAAATATTAATTTGTATCTGTTCTCCCCATATGCTCCTCCCACACCCTTCTCCCATTTTTATCTCATAACAAGATTTCGTAGTTCTCTGTTGCAAGGTTTTTGGGCTACAGGAAAGCAGAAATGACTTTGATCTTTAACTCATGGTGTGTCCTGAAGATGAAGTTAGGATCAGTAAGGTGTTTAGACGTATTCCCCAAGACTTGATGGCAGAGGAGGGCTGTGAGTCCAGGAAGGCTCTGGCAGTAACCAGGGAGGTGACCAGACCTGGGGGCAGGGGGATGACTGTTAGGTGCAGTCAGAAAGGCTGCATCTCAGGCATGAGGACTTCCAGTTGCACTCAGTGTGCACACTCCTGGGGGGCAGGCCTCTGAAAAGCCTGGGACTCCCACTGGACCACAGCACGCTTGGGAGACAGTGTCTGGGTGGGGCTCTTACATTTCCAGATGCTCCTGATGCAGCTACAGACCCCAGACACTTGGTACAAATGGTTTGATCTCATTTGCGGAGTGGGACAGAGATGACACCAGAGTGAATAAAAGTAAATTCCCTGCTAAAATGATGGAATGGGGCCACCGGACTGGAATCTAGCTGATTTAGAGGAAAATTTTAAGTGTGGTATTCTTTATACAGCTCAGTTTGTAGACTAAGCTATGCTTTTTACATTAGTAAGATCATTCTGCCAATAGAATCTAACCACATTTTAGCAGCTTTTCTGAGGGAAATGTATTTTACTTTAACATGGCAGTACTATATTTCTCCAACCCAGATGTTAGTATCAGCCCCTCAGGTCCTCTCCCTGTACACACACACAGCTACCCACCCACCCACACACACAGATGAACACACACCCCAATACAATACTCCTAGATGTACAAGCCAATGAGGGCTCCTCCTTCTAATTTTTCACACTGTAGGACCCTTAGCCAACAAAGATAGAAATCTCTTTTGAAAAACAGAAACTTCTCTAAAGAAGGCCTGAACCAGAAATGGGGAAATCCTCATCATTTATGATCACTGGTAAGAGAAACCATAGAGAATACTTTGGAAAATGGTATGCCTTTGCTCGTTGATTTAATTACTATTTTATAAAGTATCAACAAGTAGCTCCCTTGAAAATTTTCAGATCTATTATCTGTTAAGAAACTCAAGTGTTGACAACTCAGGTACATTGATTAACATGGTATTATGATACATAAAATATGACCTTTCCAGAGGTTTGTTCGTTATCTTTATAAAAGGGTGTGTGTATTAGTTGCTCAGTTGTGTCTGACTCTTTGCAACCCCAATGACTGTACATAGCTCACTGGGCTCCTCTGTCCATGGAATTGTCCAGGCAAGAATATTGGTGTGGGTAGCCATTCCCTTCTCCAGGGGATCTTCCCTGCCCAGGGATCAAACCCAGGTCTCCTGCATTGCAGGCAGATTCTTTACTATCTGAGCCACCAGGGATCTGGCTTTATAAAAGAAAAGACTAACATTATCAGCTTTTCTAAGGTTATATTTGAATAATGAAAGTGAAAGTGAAGTCGCTCAGTCGTGTCTGACTCTTTGCAACTCCATGGACTATAGCCCACCAGGCTTCTCTGTTTTCCAGGCAAGAATACTGGAGTGAATTGCCATTTCCTTCTCCAGGGGATCTTCCCCACCCAGGGATTGAACCCAAGTTTCCCGAATTGCCGGCAGACGCTTTACCCTCTGAGCCATCAGGGAAGCCAAAAGCTATTCAGTGTTTGTTAATATTAGTGTAGATATTTTAATGACACTGAGCAAAATTTGTTAATTCTTCTAATGCAACACTCTTCATTCTGCCTGTCATTTTTATAAATTTTGTAGGGTTTAAAGGTTGGATAACCTGAGAGGAATCCTGAGTTTTCCCACAAGGGATACTTAAATTCTACTGAGAATTGTTAGCTAGCACTGATTTTTCTGCTTTTGCTAAAGGATATCCATGCCTTGGCATGGCGCCTCCAGAGTATAGCTGATTTGTATTCATCCAGATTCTCTAAATGATCTTCCCCCAAATGCAAGCTACCGAATTAATACAAACCATATGTTACTAAATAAGAAAGAATTCTAGCTCATATGAGCTACCAAATTAAAATTTAATAAAAATGGAAAGACTAACTCTATCTTGACTATGACCTCGGCAGAAGGTCATTATTTTTCCTCCTAGAGGTCCTCAAACACGAAATTGAAAACAGGTAATGCACTACCTCCACTCACCCCATCACCTTCTATTCAGTCAGTGTTCCTATTCTTACCTTCTTTACCAGAGCCCAGTAAGTCATTCAAAGGGAAGGAAAATATGAGACTAAAACTAATAAGAAAATAAAGAAGAATAGGGTGAAGTTTGACAGTGAAGCTTTATTTCTCTCTAACTATAGCTGTAAGCCATTAGTTGAAAAATTTAATAATATACTAAGGTTTCCTATTACACGTTTCATTCTAAACAGTAATGCACCTTAACAGCTTCCCACTCCATGATTGACCAGTAATTCAACAAGAGTGATTTCTTTGTATGGAAAGGTACTTTCTTATACTTTAAAAAAAAATCAAAGTAGATGTCACTATGAGGTTGTCATTATGCCATGGGGGGAAAGAAAGTAAGTAATGCTTTCATAATTCTATTTTTGAAAGATTTTAAGATGTAAATGTTTGGATTTTTTAAATTACTATGATTTATCAAAGATCTCAATACAAGCATTACTTAATATATTTTCTAGGATTTGTATAATTTTCACTACTACATGATTTTAAATTGTTAATGTTTAGTGTAAAAATCAGAAATTCATTGAGTGGTATTCAGTTCAGTTCAGTTCAGTCACTCAGTCGTGTCCGACTCTTTGTGACCCCATGAATCACAGCACACCAGGCCTCCCTGTCCATCACCAACTCCCAGAGTTCACTCAGACTCGCGTCCATCGAGTCAGTGATGCCATCCAGCCATCTCATCTTCTGTCGTCCCCTTCTTCTCCTGCCCTCAATCCCTCCCAGCATCAAAGTCTTTTCCAATAAGTCAACTCTTCGCATGAGGTGGCCAAAGTACTGGAGTTTCAGCTTTAGCATCACTCCTTCCAAAGAAATCCCAGCTCTTGAAAAATATTAAGTCACACTGGAAAATTAAGGTCTTCACTAATTTCCTATTTGTAAATTATCAGTTAAGAGAAACAGTTTCTCTTTGTTTTAAGATAAACCAAAGATATAAATGAAAATAAATAAATAATAGCACCCAGTAAGAAATCTGTGCTTAGAGAGATAACTAAAAATAAGAGTGTAGATGTGTAGCCATCTGGAGAATAAGAAAATCAAAAGTAATAGGCAGCATTCAAAATTTATTACAAAGAAATTATGCCAGGAGCTTCTTATTGCAGTTTTCTGTGGAAGCGTTCAAATTAGTGAGTAAAGAAATACATTATATACTACATATTTGGGCCCTAGTGATATCATTTTATACATGATCTCATGGCATAATATTTGCTAACTAATCTAAATTAACTTGGCTATAAATGCTATCATACTGATTGAAAATTTGCTAGCATACCACAAAAGCAGCCAGTTATAATGAATGACACAGTTTGATGAAATTGTCTAGAGCTAGAGGGATGATATTGGATAATCTGTGACATCAGATTATAAAATGCAAAGAAATTAATAAATCTGAAAACAGTTGAGATATCAAGCAGGTATAAAATAAAGAGTAGAAAAGAAAGGAGATGTAATGAAAATTACATAAGTCAAAGAAACCAGCAGAAGTTCATTACCACCTTCAGGTGGGGTTGACAGTGGGATCCAAAATGATTCCCATCATCATCACAAGTATAATTTTGACAAGTCCACTCCCATTTGCTACTTCCAAATCTAAATGGGGGAGGCAGGAGAGAAAAAAATAATTTAAAATATTCTTCACCTCTGTTTTCTAAATCAGTCCTTCAAAATTTCCCCCAAATGGCAACAGTTCCAAAATCAAATTCCATTACCAGTTGATGTTTTCCTGCTGCACCTTTGAATGAAGAAATATGTGTTTTATTTCTCTCTGAAGCCACAGTGTATGGCTTCTATTAAGTATTCAAAACATTTCTTGAATGAACACTGAGAGAACATCTCCAAAATGTTAGTCTTAAGTGGTGATGATTAATGGAGCAAAAGAGAAAATTTCTTTTAGTTTATTCCACTGAAGAGTTAATTAAATACAAAAAAGAAAATTTTAAGCAGTTCCTAGGCCTATTTCCTAGTGTTGTGCTGTCCTATACTATAGACAGTAGCCATAAAATTTTAAAATTAAAACTTCTGTTCTTTAGCTATACTAGCCACTTTCCAGTACTCAGTAACCACAGGTATCAGGTGGCGTCTGCATTTTAGAACAGTTCTATCATTGAAAAGTCTTTTGAACAACACTGTTCCAGAGCATGTCAGTAGCATATCATCATTTTCTATGCATATTTTCTAAACTGTATATTCATTTATTTATTCAAAAATACTCACTGAATATACTTATATACTAGTCACCAAAGATACAAAAATGAATAAGACCCCTGTTTTTAACCATTTAGAATATTTCATAGGAGAATATTAGTGATCAGATAGTTACAGTCTAGTTCCATGCCATGGGCAGTTAATAGGAAGAAAGCAAAAAAAAAAAAAATGATTCAGAAGAGTACCAAAGATTGATTACTGAAGTAATCAAGGTAAATATTTTTTTAATTAAGCCAGAGGAAGTAGAAATGGAGAGGAGAAGGAAGACCCAAAAGGTATTTAAGAGGCATAAATAGTGTGATTTGGTGAAAAATTGAGTGTAATAGAAAAGATGCAGTTTAGAATAACTCCCAAGCTTCTAGCATGAGGGAATGAAAGAATCGTACCACCATTATCCTGAATTGAGTCTATATGAGGAAGGATTAGTAGGGTTTAGAGGAGAGATGGCTTTCAATTTTTATATATGGATGCTTTTTAATAGTTATAATGTATGTTTGTCCAAAATTCATGAGAAAGTTTGAGACTAGAACTGGAGTTTGGGGTATTAATATTGTGGAGCTGGTAGTGGATGAGATCACACAACAACAAAAAGGAATGTTGTCAATGAAAGCCAAGAAAACAAACATTAAGAACTTCTAGAGAAATTTCTGGGAAAACAAATGAATGGAATCATAGAAACCAAGAGAAAGGAATTTTAAGAAGGCACCAACAACCTAAAGAGTTTCCAAATAAAAAGAGATAAAAACTAGGGGGAAAAAATGTCCATTTGATGTGCCAATAGGTCAGGAGTGACCTTAACATGAACATTTACCTTAAATGACACAAGCAGAATATTGGTAGCAAGAAACCCATGAGCAATATGTGGAGAAGAAGGAAAGATCTGAGTAGAACACTTTTTCCAGAAACGGAACAGATTTGAGATGGAAAGAGCTATACGTGAAGTGATATGTAGATGCAGGAAGGGATTTTTACTCATTTGCTATTTATATTATGGAAAAGGTTTGAGCGTTTAGTTTAAAAGTTTCTGTGTCCATAGACCATGCTATAATGGGTCCATCTTAGCTGGTGTGGATTACTTGTAGCTTACCTACAGAGCCACTGACCCTTGGCCAATGCTATAGAATGCATTAGCTAAAGATAAATGATGTTTTGAAACCGTGGGCTTGTAAATTGTTGCAGAACGAGATATATCAGCCTGAAAGCACTGTTCAGTAATCATAATTGGATTTATAATTGTACTTAATTTCAGAGCCTGGGGGAGGGGGCTTTCAAATTAAAGTCTAGCAGCATAGCTAGATCTCTGGACCCTTTCCTGTGAATGTCTTTCTTCTATTGTTTCTGTGCTATATCCTTGCACACTTGTTCCAAGAGCATAAGCTAAGTAAACTAAGCTCTGTAAATCTGTGGAATACTGAGGGTGATTAACACATAATTAACACTGGATAACATAATTTTAATAGCAAAAGTCCTCAGTTTTTCAGTCTCTTGAGTAATTTGTCACACACAAGTGTAATTTAGGGGCTCAATAATTACAATTCCTGAGGCTAGGTTTTTTCTCAAGGAAAAAAAAAAAACAAATATAGTTTCATTTTCACAAAACAAGGTTAAAAGAAAAAAAATTGTCCAGTTAACCATGAAATTTGTTACTAACAACAGCACAGGGATATTTGAATAACTGATTTTCCAGGCAAACTATTTGATTGGTTCATTAAGAGAAGAATCTATTTAAGATATTCACAACTTCTTGGTTGTACTCTTTCATTGTGTTTTCAACCATTTCTTCACCTCTCCATCTTCACTGTGTAATTTCACATGCCCAAGCATCCCATCTATTTCTTTGGTTTATGATGAAAAAGCCAAAGTTTTTCCATCATCCCCAACAGTGGAGTGAATCCCTTCAATTCACACAGAAAAGACTTTTAATTACCTCTGGAAAGGAAGCCAGATGGCAATATTCATAGATATAAACTAAGCTGAAATAGAGTGATATAGTGATACAAGGAGGAGACAGTTTAATCAAGTGCTAAAGGACATAGATTTTAAATCAGTTAGATGTGGAATAAAATTCCAGATGGGCTCCAAGGTATGACCCTGAGAAGGGTACTTAATGAATTTGAGCATCAGTCTCCTCCACTGGAAAATGGTGAAAACAATAATGCTTCACAGTGTTACTATGAGGATTAATGTAACATATGTATGAAAACTGTTTAGTCCATTGACCAGCATATAATAAGTGCTTAATAAATGGTAATGATTTAAATTCAGTGAATAAGGGTTCAATAGCAAATTATATGTTCATGAATATAATCCTTAACCTTTCTGATAAATCTCTCCACATCTCAGTTTTTTTTCAAATAGGAGAGTAAAATTAAATTTACTTAGCTGAATTTTGATGAGCATGGAGGGACTGAATATATAAATGGTCAATGACTAGATCTCATATAAAAATAGAATTCCAACCCACAGTCTCTGCACCAAATAATCCAGAAGCCAAACCAAAGCCTCTGCAGCAGATCATCCCCGAACAGTCAGTGCTTCATCAGTTACTTCCAGCTCCCCTAATATCTGCCTGCACTTCTAATTTAGGACCAACCAGAGAAACCCAAATAAACTCCTCAAACCAACCTCAGAGGATGCTCCACTCCCAGAGCCCGCCTCTGGTTTCCCTGTGTCAGCAGCTTCTGGCCAGAGCATACCTGAACCCTTTCTCTTTTCCACTATAAAACTTTACCACTCCTCCGTCTGCCTTTCAGTTTCTAAGCAGTGATGGTGGCTGACTCCCTTGCTATAGCAAGCTCTGGGTAAAAAAACTATCTGTTTGTTTTCATTTGGGTGGTCTTTTCTCCACAACATTATAACTGAGGTTAACCTCAGTTCAATGCCAATTTTAAAAGGCCACATATATTTTATTAGTGTTATTATTGTGCGGTAAACGGACATAATCATTGAGGCTCACCCACGCAACCATCTGCTTCTGGCTGTACTACTTTTCTATCAGGTATGTAGTACAGATGCTCATGATCAATCCAGTTCTCTCCCTGCATCATTACCAAAACCAATTCTTGGACTTCTCTGAATGTTAAACTCTCTTCTTTTCCTTTCTGATCATATATCCTACCTGTTTTGTCTGGACTCGCGTCTAGCATTTTAGCAATTCTCTAGTCAGCATTCTCATATACCTAGATAACTCTGAGTAGACAAATACTCTTTGTTCCCCCAGAAAGGGGGCTCATTTCTTTTGAGCATTTCCCTACTCCATCCACATGGTTTGATAGATACTATGAATTCTAGTAACCCATCCCACACATGAATGCTGTACAAACAGGCAGGTTGAACCAACTGGGGTCAAGAACAGTTGTCCTAGGGCATTTCTAGATTCTTCTTATTAGGTATAAGTCAGAATCTTTTAGTCTCAGAGCTCACAAATTCCCAAATTGTGAGATTTTCAGAGCTCTTGGAAGTCATGGTTCTAGCCTGGTGGAATAATCCATTGTGAGAATGATGTCTGTATTCAAAAAGTAAAAGAAAGAAGAGTGTATGCAGATATCATTCACTGCTCTAGGAAACAGAGAAGAAAGAACAAACAGTTTAGTTGAGTATGGGCTTATGCTGAGTCTTGGACAAGAGCAAAGGAGAGAAAGCAGGGTTGTGGATAAGAGCTAATACAGTTACCACCATGCCAAGACTTCACTCAGGGAGAAGGGGAGAATTAACTTCACACTCAGATTTTTAATAGTTTTGGAAACTAGCCAGATATGGTTAAAATAAAGCCTTCAGAATACAACAATAAAATGAGAACTGTTATATACCTGTGATAAAAATGCAGCAGTCTCAAATATAAATGTCTAGATAATTGTTCAACGTAAACTGAAAGTGAAAATCCTTCAGACTGTTGATGTGTCTGACAATTAGCTATCCATTTTTCTCTGAGCTTTTGACTTTGGTAAGTTTGCTATTGCCATAGCAGGATCAAAAAAAAATTATTGGGGTAGAGGGAGAATATCTCAAGAATGCTACACTTGGGTCAGGCTGCCCAGCCATGTCATGCAGTAGTAAGTAGGCCTGCTGCTGCTGCTGCTGCTGCTGCTAAGTCGCTTCAGTGGTGTCTGACTCTGTGTGATCCCATAGACAGCAGCCCACCAGGCTCCCCTGTCCCTGGGCTTCTCCAGGCAAGAACAGTGGAGTGGGTTGCCATTTCCTTCTCCAATGCATGAGGTCGCTCAGTTGCCTCCAACTCCTAGTAACCCCATGGACTGCAGCCCACCAGGCTCCTCCATCCATGGGATTTTCCTGGAAGCTATCAAATCAACTCACAAATATTTATTGAATAACCAATGAATGTCAAGAAAGAAATCATAGAAAATGCTTTGAATTCAGAGTCAGGAGACCCTTAGTCTTCCGGGTCTGAAATTTGCAAATTCTTGTCCTTGATCAAGTCATTTAACAGGCTTTGAGCCTCATTTTTCTCATCTGCAGAAGGGAGGGGTTGTGGACCATCTCACTGGAGGCCTTATAGGAATCCAGCCACACAAGAGATGAGCTGCATCCGGGAGCAAGCAAAGCTTCATCTGCTGCTCCCTATCTCTGGCATTACTGCCTGAACCATTCCCCTCCTCTCAAAATAATGCCTTCCCCGAAACCAGTCCCTGATGCCAAAAAGATCCCCAGCCTCTTTCCTAAGATGTGCAGTATTTGGGCAAGGCACTTGAAAGATGAAATATCAAAAGAAGAAATATAAATAATAATTCAAAGTAATAATACTCGAGCCCCACACTATTATAAGCAAAATAAAAGGTAGAAATAATTATTTTAAAAGAATAAGACCTTAGAGATGCAATTTTAGACAATGTGAAATTCAACTGGGCGGCCAGTGGAGGGAGACTTTCCCTGCCTGCCTAAGGCCCTGAGGATTTTTCTCATATACCCGCCGCGTGACAGTTTCTCCTCAGCCTCCAGGAGGAGACTGATAGCTAAGGGATGGACCGAATGGGATAGTAACGCAGCGGAGGTGGCTCAGGGTACTCGGGTATGTATGCCGCCGTGTAGGCGGCTGGAGAGCTGGGAGCTCCGGACTCACCAGCTCATCTGTCTCACCGCGCTTCACCTGTCCACCCCGCCGGCTCCGCGGCGTCGGCGACCGAGGCCCCTGGGTCGGTTACCGGGTGTCCAGGCAACCGCGGCGGCAGCCGCTTGGGACCTCGGGCTCGCGCTCTCCGGTGCCTTCCAGGCGGTCCTTTGCCTGCCCCGCGTTTCCTCCGCAGACCGGTGCTGCCGGACTCTGCGCGCGCGCGCGCGCTAGGCTATTCGGCGCCGTCAGCTCCCAACTCTTATTTCTTTTCTAACCAGTTCAATCCCACCAAACTCCTTTTGGTCTGTAGTGAAGGGGGACGCGGCGGTGGGGGGTGCGGTGGAGGTAGGGGGGCNTGCAGCATTTATGATTAGAATCAGGATCAGATTTCTTTAGGGCTTTCCAGGTGGCGCGATAGTAAAGAAGCCGCCTGCCAATGCAGTAAGATGCGGGTTCGACCCCTGGGTAGGGAAGATCCCCTCGAGTAGGAAATGGCAACCCACAGTCCATGGGGTCACAGAGTCGGACACGACTGAGCACATGCCCAGAGTTCTTTAAGGTGAAAACAGCAGAATTCCATTTCTTTGCCCCTGAATAGTAAGTTTCTGATATCCTACCCTCATCATCACCCCTTTAGAGAAAATCTTACAGCTTCTGCTGTCCCAGTGCGAGGACTACAGGTGATAAGCTCCTTTTGGTTTGATTGTTAGTTCTAAGGTGACGTTAGTATTGAGAAACTTGAACAAACTACAAGGAAGGATAGAAAATATTTGCTTTGTGTCCAGAGGTTGAGGTGGGGAAAGTGATGAATTGAAGACATGTGGGAGTTGGTGATGGACAAGGAGGCCTGGTGTGCTGCGATTCATGGGGTCCCAAAGAGTCAGACACGACTGAGCGACTGAACGGAACGGAACGGAACTGAAGGGTTTATTTAAGCACAAGCTGGAATCAAGATTGCCGGGAGAAATATCAATAACCTCAGATATGCAGATGACACCACACTTATGGCAGAAGGTGAAGAGGAACTAAAAAGCCTCTTGATGAAAGTGAAAGAGGAGAGTGAAAAAGTTGGCTTAAAGCTCAACATTCAGAAAATGAAGATCATGACATCTGGTCCCATCACTTCATGGGAAATAGATGGAGAAACAGTAGAAACAGTGTCAGACTTTATTTTGGGGGGCTTGAAATTAAAAGACACTTACTCCTTGGAAGAAAAGTTATGACCAACCTAGATAGCATATTGAAAAGCAGAGACATTACTTTGCCAGCAAAGGTCCATCTCATCAAGGCTATGGTTTTTCCAGTGGTCATGTATGGATGTGAGAGTTGGACTGGGAAGAAAGCTGAGCTCCGAAGAGTTGATGCTTTTGTACTGTTGTGTTGGAGAAGACTCTTGAGAGTCCTTTGGACTGCAGGGAGATCCAACCAGTCCATTCTGAAGAAGATCAGCCCTGGGATTTCTTTGGAGGGAATGATGCTGAAGCTTAAACTCCAGTACTTTGGCCACCTCATGTGAAGAGGTGACTCACTGGAAAAGACTCTGATGCTGGGAGGGATTGGGGGCAGGAGGAGAAGGGGACGACAGAGGATGAGATGGCTGGATGGCATCACTGACTCGATGGACGTGAGTCTGAGTGAACTCTGGGAGTTGATGATGGACAGGGAGGCATGTTGAGATTCATGGGATCGCAAAGAGTCAGATATGACTGAGTGACTGAACTGAACTGAAGGGTTTATTTCTAATAAAACAAGTTTTTGAATTGTGATTCATCTCAAAAAATATTAAGTGCCACAAAATACACACCTAAACTTTGTTTCCAGCTCAGTGAAATATACTGTGACCTGAAGTTAAAGTGTTTTCAAAGAAAGAGTCTTGTGCGTTACAGTATGCTTACCAAATGCCTTCTTGGATGAAATCAAACACTAAATGATGAATTGAAGATGGTTAAAAACATAAGCTCAGAATAAAGATTAGTATTCTTATGTAGTCAAATCATATTTCCAGGCAACACTGGATACAGGCAAAGTTCTGGCAAGGTAAAGGAAGCAAAATCTATTACCTCAAGAGGCAATTCAATTAGTAATCCTTTCTAGTGGAGGGCCTACCTGGAATAAGATCATTCCAGTCAAAGATGTAAAAGAGGAAGCAATAACAAGCAACCTGGAGAGAGATCTTAATCTTAGATTCATATATGCAGAAGCAGAGCTCTTTTTGTAATTAAAAAATAGATTCCAGAATGCACTCTCCAGTTTCCCATCTTCCTCCATTAATTATTTAAATTTGACATGTTAGCAATACAATGTTAAATTTAAACCAAATGAATCATTTGCATACCAGTAAATATATATTCATGAGGGTTCAAATCATCTAAGTGAATATATTAAAACAATACCTAGCATTTTTTCCACCAAAAAAACTTTACCTACTAGAAACTTCATTCTTGAAATTTTTTCACTTAATTAATTAGAACTCATTGATTCATAATTGCTATACATGCAATTATGGTAGAATTCTAAAGTGAACCCCAAGGACCCTGACAACCTTGTATACATGTCTTGAATACTTCTGGGCTTTTAAAAGAATGGATTGTATTCTGGTAATTAGCTTGTTATATGACACCATTGGCTTTGAGGGATATTATCCAGGGTGAGTTGGACTTAACTGGGTGAACCATTGAAAGGGTCTGGCCTCCTCTTGGAGTCAGACCTCTTCCTGGAATCAGAGATTTGAAGCTTCAGAGGAACATTGGACAGAAGGGATATTCTTTTTGTCAGCTTTGAAGATTGAGAGGCCCTTTGCAGGAAATGTAAGCATCCTCTAGGAGTTGAGTAGGGCTCCCGCTGACAACCAGCAAGGAAATTGAGGACCTCAGTCCTACAGCCTTTAAGGAACTGAATTTTACCAACAATCTGAATGGGCTTAGAAGAGGACACTGTGTTCCAAATGAGATTATATCCTGCCAACACCTTGACTTCAGCCTTGTGAACCCTGAGCAGACCACCCAGTCAGCCTTACCTGGATTTCTGACCTACAGAACTGTGAGCTAATTGTGTTGTAGGCTGCTACATTTGTGCGATTTGTTACATAGCAATAAAAAACTTATATGCCTATTAACTTACTTCAAATGAACAAAAGTAGGAATTTTTTAAATAAAGATACAGGGTTATCTCAGGAAACCCAGGGCAGGATTGTAGAAAAAAACTCAAATGGAGCAAACATCAGACACTGCAAAAGGAAATCAGTACTAGACCTATTGTCATAAAGAACACAGTGGATAAGGTTATCTTATTAGCAAATAGAAAAAAAAAACAGATTTTTTATGAAAATAAAACAAGTAGCTGATTTTTCTATAGCAAGAATTAAAGGATAGATTGAAATATTAACCATACATACAGAAAATAATGATCAAACACATTCCCTGCAAAACTATCACTCAAGAATGAGAACAACAAAACTCCATATTTTGAAAAAACAAAAATGAAATTTACCAGTGGCAGAGTTATACTGAACTATGTACTTTAGGAAAAATGAAACTAGTAAGGCTACTGAAAAGATGTTTGGTTAAATCTAAACA
Source organism: Redunca redunca (assembly GCA_006410935.1). Lineage (NCBI taxonomy): Eukaryota > Metazoa > Chordata > Mammalia > Artiodactyla > Bovidae > Redunca > Redunca redunca. The sequence goes on along the minus strand of SJYQ01000489.1, from coordinate 421,142 downwards.
ATCTGGCTGTATGACAACAGTCAACCATCCACTTGTCTTCCAGTTGGCCTTGGCTTTCTCTTCCTAATCATCTCCTATCCAATTAGTCCTTAAGGCCTACACATGCAACTATTTTAATATATCTCCTGACAGTACTAGACTATTTCAAGAATTAGATTTAACAACAAAGTGCTCTGGGCTTCTTCTTTCTTTCTTACACTGGAATTATTTAGAGCTGCTTTTAGATTAACTAAATGCATACCACACCTGCCATAGAAAATTGGCTGAATACTCCTATTTATTAATAATAATGTTTTATTAAGATGGACCAGAAGGGTCCTCAGCAGACAATTGGAATTGGCATCTAATTATATCTAACAGAGTGGCATGATATAAATTTTTCTAAATTAAAAATTATTGTCTTTGGCAGACATTCTCCAAAATTTAATTTGCTTATATCAAATTACTTCTTACAGCAACTTAGCTCATTTTTATATTGTAAGTAATTCATACTGATGTACAATGAGAAAATAAGACATTCAAAAAGAGCATTACTGATGTTTTTCTATAATGATATATGATTCAAAATATTTTAAGATCAGAACCATTTTGCTCTATCATCAATGGTATAGAATTCGGAGACAGTCGTATATCTATTCCTGTGCTAAAGATTACCATTTATGCTTTCTAAATTAAATTTTAAATGACCCTAAAGGCTTAACATTTTTAGAGATATCTCTGTTGCCACCCTCTGTAAATTGTGGTAATTTATCCCAGTAAGTGCGTCTGAATTTTCATCATAAGATTACATCCATCTCATCTGCTTTTAATAAAGTGTATGGATCTGCTTTCAATCCATATGCATTATAAAATACCTGCAATACAGTACTTCATCAGAGTACATAACCTCAAATTCCCTCTAGGCAGTTTTATTAGAAACTTGCCTGAAAGGATACTAGACGCAGAATATTTGTTGTTTTAAAGATGTAAAGTTATCTGCCTTTTCTAAATGTTTACAGCTCTTTTCCAGAATCAGATGCAGCCCACGTCAAATTACCTATTTGAGCACTATTAGCTTCTCACATAATGGGATCATTTTTACTGTGACATTAATCTTTCAACTTTAATCAAAAAGCACTCTGATTAAAAAGACATATGAAATGTGCCAGTACATTAATAGTGGATGATAATGTCCATCATATCACTCAATGGACCCATACAAAATTCTATGTAAGAAACTGGGGTATTTGTGTATGTATATGTGAGGTGGGGGGGAATGGGGGAGGAAGGGAGGGAAGGAAAAAGAGGTTGAGGAGACAGTATTAAAAGAGATTAAACAGGCAATTGTTTAACTCAAGAAATCAGTATAAACCGTGTATAAATTATGAGATTTATATAGATATCTGAGTCTCTCCTTTTATCTTGTCTGCCAGACTCTAAGCTTAGTTTTAATGACCATATTAGCCCTTTGGCCTTTATTTTCTACTGCAATAAACATTGCATTTGTTATCATGGTATATTTTTAATGTATGCATGTGTGCCTGCTAAGTCACTTCAGTCGTGTCCAGCTGTTTGCGAAGCAATGGACCATATAGCCCAATAGGCTCTTTTGTCCATGGGTTTCTCCAGGTAAGAATACGGGAGTTGGTTGCCATGCCCTCCTCCAGGGGATCTTCCTGACCCAGGGATTGAACCTATAGGACCTTACATTTATTGTGAGAAACAATGACTTATATGTATGTCAACATAAATCAAATGTTTTTATGAAGGATACTGTTCAATAAAGATAGAACCTGTGAAAATCCTATCATTCAATAAGCTATAAACATTAATTTCTGCACTACTGGGGGAAAATAAGTTGCTATTTCTCATACAGTCATGATGCTGTCTGGGCCATAACATTGTCTTAGCACATTGAAATGTTGCCTATGAGATAGCGTTGACTAAAGCAGAATCTAGTGTGTTAGAATTAATCTCAGTAGTGAAAAGTAGCAGACTTGCAGTCTGCTAAAGGCTCAGTTCTCACATCTCCAACCTAAGCAGCATAGTGAAGAATTATTCTGATGATTTTGGTATATTAGCTATGCCAGAATCCCTATCTCAACTATGTGTACAAAGCAGAACTTTTGGTAGCAGGCACCATCTTAGATTTGAATGTCTTTAACTCTTTTGATTTTTCCTTCCCCCTTTCAAGGGTTAGAGTCCTAATATTCTTGTGGGAAATTGTCTCATCGTCAAAAAAGTCATGTAAAAGAGATGAATAGATAAATAAGTACATCCATACATATATACATATCATGAGCAAGTCTCATGAAGTACCTTTTATTAAAAACATTAATGAAAGGGGAAAAAGAGAATCTCCTATCTTTGCTTAAAGCTCTGTATCTGTGATCAACAAGAAGGAACATTTGTAATTTCTAAGTTTACTCATTGATATTTTGCTTTTCCTGAGAAAGTTTTGGATAACAAATTGTATTATTTATGCTATTATTTATTTGTACAGCATTGATGGTGTAGTGGTGAGTATAGCTGCCTTCGAAGCAATTAATCCAGGTTTGATTCCTGGCCAATGCAGCGGGCTGACCTGGGGCTTCCCTGGTGGCTCAACTGGTAATAAGATATTGAATACTGCCACATGCCAGCCTCTGCATATTTCTCTACTCAGATCTACCTCTTGGGTAGATATTATCCCCCCCTTTTTAAAATGAAATTGTCATTGAGAATAAGTTAAATGACTGGCCCACAGGCACAATTAGTAATTAATGAAGTAATATTCACACAAAATTGTGACTAAAATCAGTGCTCTTCACAACACACCACTCACAGAGCCTGTTTTATAGGAAAATATAAAAGCTCATCCCCAAATAGGTGTTTAATTATTGTTTACTCTACTTATGTCTTATGAAACATGAACCAGCCAAGATTGTCATAATAATCAAAAAGGACATGAGGATTAGAGTCAGAAGGAAAAAAAAAAACACCTGTTTTCTTTTGTTGGGATTCTGTCAGGAAATAGATGAAACACTCAAGTAACAAGGGGTTTAGAGCAAAACCTAATAAAGTTTCTTAATAAAGTTTTACTTTATTAAACTTATTTACACAGAGCACCAGACAGAAAGCAGTATAGAATTAGTTGAAAGTAGACTTAGATTAGTTGTACTCTGAAAAATCTATGGGAATTCCTAAAAACTTCTCTAAGTGTATTTGATATCATTAAAGAAAAGAGAAAGTGGAATCATACAAAATGCCCAATGAAACCGCCCAAAAGGCAGAAACAAAGGGGAAGACTTTTTAAAAAGAAACAAATTCAACAAACTGAAAACTGATGTTACCTGACTTCAAAACTACTATAAACCTGCACTTATCAAGCAGTGTGATTTTAGTAGGAGAACACACAAACAGATCAATGGAACAAAATAGAAAGCCCAGATATAGACCCAAACAAATACAGTCAATTAATCTGTGACAAAAGAGCAAAGTCAAGTCAGTGGAAAAATACAGTCTTCTCAACAGATGATTCTGGAACCACTAGATGTGGTCAGTCACTCAGCTGTGTCTGACTCTTTGTGACTCCGTGGACTGTAGCCCACCATGCCCCTCTGTCAATGGGATTTTCTGGACAAGAATATTGGAATGGGTTGTTGTTTCCTTCTCCAAACTACCAGATATCCACAAGGTTAAAAAAAAATTAGACCCCTCCCAAAAATACTAGCTTAAAATTGATCATAAGCCTCAGTGTAGAATACAAACCTATAAAACTTCTAGAAAATAACAAAGGAGAAAATCTAGGTGACCTTAAGTTTGGTGGTGACTTTTTAGATACAACACCAAAAAAGGACAGTCCATGAGAGAAAAAATGGATAAGTTGGACTTTATTAAAATGAAAGCTATCTGCTCTTTGAAAGATGCTATTAAAAGAATGAAAAGTCAAGCCATAGACTGGGAGAAAATATTTTCAAAACATATATCTTATATAGGACTGGCATCTAAAATATATTGTAAAACCCTCAAACCTCAACAATTAGAAAGCAAGCAACTCTTTCTATTATTATTAATGGCCCAAAGATCTGAACAGACACCATGATTCAGTTCTGATATCTGTGAAAGGAGGGTGGTAAGATGAGGCTATAGTGCAGCCCTATGACTCTCTCAGCCAAACCAGGGGCAGAATCCAGGGCAACAGCCATCCCTGATAGGAGTCCCATTTTGTGCAGCACTGGCTTGGTTCTAGGAGTACTGCTGCCATGGTATCACTGTCTTTCTCACTCAGTGTGAAAGCTATGCGGCATCCCAAAGTTGCATCAGAGGCTGAGAGCTAATTACACTAACAATATTATATCCTTTCTCACAGGGTCATCTGAGCTGGGCATTTCCATGGCTTTCAAAGTAGTTCTGAGTAATTATTTGGTGTTCTAGTTCAGATGTACATCCCCAGAGAAATCCATTTAACAATCCAGGAGCAGCTATTCAAATAGATAATAATTTTCAGCAGAATAGATCATGAATTTCGACAAAATGCAATATGAGCTCTAGGGCAGCTTCCCAGTGGCTCTGTACAACACCTCAATTTGTGACAGACTCCGTTACTATTGTCACATTTACCGTGACAAAAGGCAAGAAGCAGGATAGTTGACACCTTCAAGATGCTGCACAGCACTTTACAACTCCAGGTGCAGTTGGAAACTGACAGCATGAGATCTACCTGGTAAACAGATCAAGGCAGGCAGCACACACAGGGTTAGTATATGTTGCCTTCAAGATCCACAGAGGTCCACCAAGTGATTTGCTTCTTTGATCAGTGATGGGATGCCACCATTTGTATTTCACTTCCTAGGTGGTCTAGTGGTAAAGAACCCACTTGCCAATGCAGGAGACGAGACCCGGCCTCAATACTTGGGTTGGGAAGATTCCCTGAAGGAGGGCATGGCAACCCACCCCAGTATTCTCGTCTGGAGAATCCCATGGACAGAGGAGCCTGGCAAGCTGCAGTCCATAGCGTCACACAGAGTTCAACACAACTGAAGCGACTTAGCACATAGAAAGTAACTTCACGTGCTCAAGACCACCAGACCCTTAGAAGCTTCATATATATAGTGTTTGCATCATACTATAGGGATCCAATTCTCTGAAATCAGTGTGTTTTACTAAGGCACCTAAGGAAATTTCATTTTCTTAATCATCCATAAAAGCAGCCTTATTTCATTAACACAAGGAAGTTGTATTGTATGCTCTAGAACTGTCAAATGATAAAGGGTCCTTCAGACTATATAAGAAAAGAGAAGTAAAGATTTGGTATATTTTAATGGCAGGAAGTGAAGGCATGTTTCTGTCTTCCGAGTTAATTTCAACTTGTTTCTGATTATCTTTGCTGATAGAAATGGAAATAGGGAGCATTTGTTAAATCTGTACATGAATAGCCTGGACTGGGGGATCTGTTGACCTGCCACCATAAAAATAACACATCTGGAACCACAGGTACAAATCACCAGCTGAATTTTCAGCAATTCTGCAGTCATTCTCTAAAGACCCAAGTGACTTTTGTACCAAACAGGGAGGTAAAGAAAGGACACGGTAGGAATCAATACCTTGGTTTCTTCATCTTCAATCATAGCACTAATATGTAAAAGTCCTCTGGAGATTTGGCATCCTTACCTTTGGTTTATTTTCTTGGTCAGAGGTAGGACTAACTAGAGGGGCTTTCACTTGGCTTTTATACCATAATAACTCCCACTCCTTGGACCACAGTATCACTGTGGATATACTCCTAGATGCAAAACATATCCATTTCCACTATACGTTTTCTCGGATTAGGGTAATAACCACATGATTGGTGTACTGTCCCAGTGAAACCAGCAGAAGGAAAAAGGAAGCCAAGTTCCATATATAACCTGGGATTTCTGTAGTCTTCACTCTGCTATACTTTAGGCATTTTGGGTCTCCAGAGATAAGCATCATTTCAGAGGCAGAATCTAATAATGTACAAAAGTTCTGGGAAAATTCCTTCACCCAGTGCATATCGTAATGAGCATTGATCCTTGTGGGCAAGGTTTAGGGAAAGAGTCACAGTCTGTATGAGCAATTGCTCAGTTAAGGTGTTTTATTTCTGGGAACTGACTGAGGTCTGAAAGTAGGTAAGAGATTATGAATCCCTTAAGAAGATAGGCCTCCCTAGTGGCTCAGAGGGTAAAGAATCTGCCTGCAGTGCAGGAGACCTAGGTTTGATCCCTGGGTTGGGAAGATCCCTTGGAGAAGGCAATGGCTACCCACTGCAGTATTCTTGTCTGGAGAATTCCATGGACAGAAGAGCTTGGCGGACAACAGTCCATGGGGTTGCAAAGAGTTGACTGAGCGATTAACGCTTTCACTTCTTCACTTTTCAGTTCAGTTCAGTTCAGTCGCTCAGTCGTGTCCGACTCTTTGAGACCCCATGAATTGCAGCACGCCAGGCCTCCCTGTCCATCACCAACTCCCAGAGTTCACTCAGACTCACGTCCATCACTTTTAAGAATACGTAATTTGGGTTTTGCCCAGTAGATCCAGATACTTTGTGCCTGTATGTGTCTAAATGCACTTTATAGGCTGCCCAACTATTTTATTCCTACGACTCCCAAAATAATTGGACTGTAACACAATTTCCTATGGGACACTTCATCTGATTGTCATTCTGCCTGTGCTATTTTTCATGGTTATTGTTCTCACTTTGTATCTGACAGTAAAGTGTATACACTTGGCTTCTATAAGTGAAAGAATGACTGACTTGAAAGGAGGTTCATGGGAATTGAGGATTCAGTTTCCATAGTCTCAACTGTGTCTGCCCAATGTTTTCCTTTTTACTTCTCAATTAATCTCTTCCCCATCAATGCCCTTGGCTTAGCATAAGAGACCTAGAAGTATTGAGTTTTTAATTGATGCAGGATCCCTGGCTTCATTAGAGTCAAGCCATGGACTTGATCCTTAGCCATATTTTCTCTGAGACTTCAGGAGATAAGGAGTTTGTTGAAAACTAACATAGAAGCTTTCTGATTTTCCACTCATGTTCTGAACTAGCATTCTAGCCTTCAGTTTGTCATTTTTTTTTAACATACTATACAAGTTCATCTGAAAAGTCAAGTGATCACCTAGCCTTTATAATCATTATTGTTGCCACAGTGACTAGTTAACAAATCCAGTTTATCTCCCAGCACCTTACTTTCCACATAGACTTCATCTTATTTGGTAACAATTTGGGCAGTAATAATGCCATCACATGAGTCATATTACTGTTACATTTCTCTCTAGTGAGCAGCATTCACTAGTGCTCCTTAGGTACGTGAGAAAACCAGTTTCATAAGCTCAATTTGAAGTTCTATTTTCAGAGACCACAATCACTTACACTATCAAACCCAGTTGATTCTTGAAAACATGGAAGTTAGGGGTGTCAACCTCGGCAAAGTAAAAAAATCCACTCTTAACTTCACATTAGAAGTATCCTTGGTTCCTCATGTGCAGATTGAACCACCGTTGAATCAAATTGTATGGTATTGTACTGCCCTATCTAATGAATTTTTTAAAAGCTATGTAAAAGCAGACCAAGGAAGTTCAAACCCGTGTTGTTCGAGGGTCAACTCTAACAGTCAAAGTAGAATCAGCTAAAAAAGGCATTCTAAAATAGTAATGCAGAGAACTAAATCAAGAGATAATTCATAACATGTAAGTAGGTTTGGAGGCTTCCCTGGTACTCAGATAGTAAAGAATCTGGCTGCAATGCAGGAAACCCGAGTTCAATCCTTGGGTCAGGAAGATCCCCTGGAGAAGGGAATGGCTACCCACTCCAGTATTCTTGCCTGGACAATTCCATGGACAGAGGAGCCTGGTGGGCCACAGTCCATGGGGTCACAAAGAGTCAGACTCAACAATGTAAGTAGGTTGAAAGAAAAATAAATTATTAGTGAAAATTCCTGGGAATAACAAAAAGGGAAGCTGTTACCACCTGAGGATGTAACGGAAAACAGAAGTTAGCAGAACAAAGAGAAATGAAACATAATCCTAGAAGAGGATGTCTGACGAGTTCTGACCCTCAACAACCTGGTAGGACTGAAATGGGAGAGCATGTACCCAAACAGCACTCTTTTCTTCCCCTCCAGTTTCTTGATGATGTCCCCATTAAGAGACTGAACCAAGAGAGCAAGGGTTCCTTTGGACTTAGTCCAAATACTTCAGCCTTCTAGTGCACAGAGCAGAGTGGTGAATGGTGCAGAAATGAATTCAAAGGAGCAAATAAAATGTATCCAGCAGAGTTGTAAATGCTCTCATGATACCTAATAAGGCACTGTGAACCCACCTGACTCAGTGTGGACCTAACCTCATGGTAAGGGATGATAGAGATAATAGGAAATAGCAGAAACTCCAGATATTTTGTGTAAGGATCTAAAAGCAGAAGGATCCATGGCCTCACTTTCTGATTAAAGATGTCAAACCTCAGAAAGACATCTCTCAAACCAGCATGGGTTTCTGACAGTAAGTTTGAAATTGTGACCACATGGAATTCAAGCTGGCTTGAAATTCAACATTTTAAAAAAAATTAAGATCATGGCATCTGGTCCTATCACTTCATGGCAAGTAGAAGGGCAAAAAGTGGAAGCAGTGACAAATTTTATTTTCTTGGGCTCCAGAATTACTGCAGATGGTGACTGAAGCCATGAAATTAAAAGGCACTTGCTCCTTGGAAGGAAAGCTATGACAAAACTAGATAGTGTGTTAAAAAGCAGAGACATCATTTTGCCCACAAAGTTCCACATAGTCACAGCTATGGTTTTTCTGGTAGTTGTATATGGATGTGAGATTTGGAACATAAAGAAGGCTGAGCACCTAAGAACTAGGATACTTTCAAATTGTAGTGCTGAAAAGACCCTTGAGAGTCCCTTGGACTGCAAGAAAATCAAACCAGTCAATGCTAAAGGAAACCAATCCTCAGTATTCATTGGAAGGACTGTTGCTGAAGCTGAAGCTCCAATACTTTGGCCACCTGATGTGAAGAGCCGACTCATTGAAGAAGACCCTGATGCTGTGAAAAGATTGAAAAGATTGATTCCCTTTTGGAGAAGGGAGCAACAAAATATAATATGGTTAAATGGCATAACCGACTCAATGGACATGAATCTGAGCAAACTCTGGGAGATAACAGAGGATAGAGGAGCCTGGAGTACTGCAGTCAATGAGGTCACAAAACTTGGACAGGACTTAGCTTAACCCCAACCTATTCAGGTCTCTTACAGCCATAAAAAAGGGAGAAAGTGCAAATAAATTTTCCTATGCTTACTACATTCTTGAGAGGCTTGTGGGCCCTTCAGTTCAGTTCAGTTCAGTTGCTCAGTCATGTCCGACTGTTTGTGACCCCATGAGCCACAGCACACCAGGCCTCCCTGTCCATCACCAACTCCTGGAGTCCACCCAAACCCATGTCCATTGAGTCGGTGATGCCATCCAAAAATCTCATCCTCTGTCGTCCCCTTCTCCTCCTGATCTCAATATTTCCCAGCATCAGGGTCTTTTCCAATGAGTCAGTTCTTCACATTAGGTGGCCAAAGTACTGGAGTTTCAGCTTCATAATCAGTCCTTCCAATGAACACCCAGAGCTGATCTCCTTTAGGATGGACTGGTTGGATCCCCTTGCAGTCCAAGGAACTCTCAAGAGTCTTCTCCAACACCACAGTTCAAAAGCATTGATTCTTTGGCACTCAGCTTTCTTTATAGTCCAACTCTCACATCCATACATGACCACTGGAAAAACCATAGCCTTGACTAGACAGACCTTTGTTGGCAAAGTAATGTCTGCTTTTGAATATGCTATCTAGGTTGGTCATAACTTTCCTTCCAAGAAGTAAGTGTCTTTTAATTTCATGGCTGCAATCACCATCTGCAGTGATTTTGGAGCCCAGAAAAATAAAGCCTGACACTGTTTCCACTGTTTCCCCATCTATCTGCCATGAAGTGATGGGACCAGATGCCATGATCTTAGTTTTCTGAATGTTGAGCTTTAAGCCAACTTTGTCACTCTCCTCTTTCAATTTCATCAAGAGGCTTTTTAGTTCCTCTTCACTTCCTGCCATAAGGGTGGTGTCATCTGCATATTTGGGGTTATTGATATTTCTCCTGGCAATCTTGATTCCAGCTTGTGTTTCTTACAGCCCAGCATTTCTCATGATGTACTCTGCATATAAATTAAATAAGCAGGATGACAATATACAGCCTTGATGTACTCCTTTTCCTATTTGGAACCCGTCTGTTGTTCCATGTCCAGGTCTAACTGTTGCTTCCTGACCCATAGGTTTCTCAAGAGGCAGGTCAGGTGGTCTGGTATTCCACAGTTTATTGTGATCCACACAGTCAAAGGCTTTAGCATAGTCAATAAAACAGAAATAGATATTTTTCTGGAACTCTCTTGCTTTTTTCATGATCCAGCGGATGTTGGCAATTTGATCTCTGGTTCCTCTGCCTTTTCTAAAACCAGCTTGGAAGTTCACGGTTCTTGAATTGCTGAAGCCTGGCTTGGAGAATTTTGAGCATTACTTTACTAGCATGTGAGATGTGTGCAACTGTGCGGTAGTTTTAACATTCTTTGGCATTGCCTTTCTTTGGGATGGGAGTGAAAACTGACCTTTTCCAGTCCTGTGGCCAGTGGTGAATGTTCCAAATTTGCTGGTATATTGAGTGCAGCACTTTCACAGCATCATCTTTCAGGATTTGAAATAGCTCAACTGGAATTCCATCAGCTCCACTAGCTTTTATTTTAAGCATAGTGGGCCCTTAAAGATGGCCTAATATGCCTGTGGGACAAAATGCTCACAAGCAGAGACTATAGAATGAGCTCTGTCTCAGTTTGGCAGCACTGGACAGAGAATATGCCACACTCATCATCAACAGTTGGGAAAATCATCATGGGAAGAAGTTTTGGATGTCTCTGATTTGACTGATTACAATTTAAATGAAAAATAATGAAATGTCATCACGTACCTGAAATTGATTGGAATAAATTATCAGCCATCCCTCAGAATTGGTGTTCAAAATAGAGGTTTTCAATGAACAAGCAAAAGGTTACATTTGGCACTTGAATATCTGACTTAAGAAATCTTGCCCCCAAACTTGTTACGCACACATATTGTATAACCACATAATGTTATTATGTGCCCTTCACTAAGGGCAATTTGAGCAAAGGTTTAGATTAGGGGAAACAGAAATAAAATTTCCAATATCCATAATTCTGTTCTGCTTACCCTCAGGCATTTCAATATATAATTTCAACAAAATATTTTACCCAGATGGCACATAGGGTTAATCAACACCATTAAGCTTAAACTATGCAAGTTTTCTCTTTAACACGTATTTCTATAACTCAGCATCATCAGGAAGTTATGTTTTTAAAGCAGCAATACATTTGCAGTTATTTTCTTTTACTTGAATGTGAGATTAATTCTAATTGAGTGTACTTAGAATTTATAAATTTTACAGAAGGAATAGCACAGTTATTAGCCCTAATGAAGCCCCTGTGGTGTGTCAGCCCAGCCAGTGACTATTTACCACATGTCTCATTTGGCCTTCAAATTCTTCCTCTGCCACAACATGCTATTGCTAAGTTAATTATAATCTAGAACTCCCATTAAGTTTATGTGCATGTGTTGCCTTGCAGTCTTCAAAATTTAATCATGACTTCTGAAACAAAAATTTCCATTTTAAGAAAACTATGCTTTCCATTAGAGTTTAATAAATTAGAAATATAAAAAGGATGTTTTTTCCTGCTTTTCAAAATATAAGTGAAAATTCCTAACTAATGGAAAGACATTTGTGCTTGAAATGAATGCAACATATACCAAGTTTTAGCCCCAAGCAAGTTTTTATGACCAAGTCACCAGATCCTAAAAAAGAAATGTTTATGGTAGAAATGTCACTTCTTTAATATACAGACAGTAATTTCAAGGCTTTTATTACTTTAATTATTTTTGTTAATAATCTAGAGGCTCAAAAATGTTTCTTGATTTTAATGCCATGTATCTATTAAAATATTCTTTTATATCTTCTATCTTATCAAATTTATCTGCTTTAAGATCTATTTTTCATTGAGATATTTCTGCACCTAGTTAGAAACACACACTAACGAATGTAGTATTTCTAAGGCTACATGGACTACTGGCTTCATTCAAGAAACAGTTACATCAGAAAGATTAAAACTCTCCTTAATTTATTGTTAAAAATAAAGAGTATCTCTATTTACTTATTTAGTAAGAAGCTTGTATGTGGCTATTGCTCTTTTTGGCATACTTAAATGCTTTGCTCCTCATCCCATTGATTTCCATCTTCATTTAGGAAGAATAATGAAATATGGCAAACACTTATTACACTTACTGAATATTTATTACATACCAAATACTGTTATAATGCTTTACATTCATTAATTTATTTAACCATCACTGTGAAACTCTTGGGTACTTATAGGTGAATAAACAAAGGTAGGCTTCCCCACGATATCACAAACAAGTAGGTGATAGAGAAAGTAGTAAAATCTAGCTAAGTGACAGATACACTCTTAACCACTTTGTTGCACCACCTCACATATGAGATTCAGTTGGTTGGGAAGATTTATTGAAGAAGAGTTCTTGTATTCTTGCCTGGAGAATCCCATGGATAGAGTCCATGGGGTCTACAATCCATGGGGTCTCAAAGAGTCAGGCACAACTGGAGTGGGTTGTGCCTGACTGATGCACAGTCAGAACTGTGATGAACACAGTTCTGCTTGGTAAGGGTCAAACCTGTTATTGCCCAGAATTTTTTAACAATGAAATGAGACCTCACTATTCCACTTGATACATTATAAATAAGGAAGGTTAATAGAGGATTATCAAAAATAGGTTGTAAAATCCAAACTTAAAGGGAACAAATAGCTTAAGAGATTAAATGTTTGTATTGCCTAGTATTGATCCTTCAGATATCTCATTGAAAAATAAAAAATGTAACTAAACAAATGTATGGGTATTACTAAAGTCAGTTAGACTTAATTGTTCTGATTTAAAGATCTGGCATTCCTACCATGCCACACAGCTTTAACTTACTCTCTTGAATTTATTAATGACAACATTAAGCATCCTCAGGCAATTCTTTTTAGTTAAAAGAATTTTAGCAATTACATTTAAGTTATTAGCATTGGTTTATGGCTAAATGTATTAGCTCATGAAATTACTTTAACTCTAAGGTTTAAAATAATTTATTTTATTTAATATGCAGTTGAAAATGAGAAATTATTTTCCCAAGGTAGTCTGTATCAAAAGCTATTTATAGAAAAAAGTATTTATTATAAGAAGAAACTGTCCACACATTCAGTCATTTATTCATTAATTCAACAAATGCTTACTGAGCACTTAGCTACTTGCCAAACATTTTTATTGCAGTGAACAAAACACACAAAGGTCCTACCTTGATGGAACTTACATTCTTATTACAAGAGACATTCAATTACTCTATACACAAATGAATACATATAATGTCAGGAGCCAAAAGACAGTTAAGAAAAGTTAACTGTGGGCTAGAGTAATGAGGGTGTATATTACTGAGACGTGTTATATGAAAAGGCCTCTTGGGGAAGATGTCATTTGAAGAGAGGCTGAATGAACTATGGAAATAAACCACATATGCCAAGTCTCAGAGACAGGAGAATGAGGAGTTTCTGCTATATTTTTACTGTATTTATACTAATGGTAGAGGGCAGAACTGCTTTCTGCAAAAAATATGGGCTTAAAGGGAAATTGGAGCCTTTGTGGCTCAAATGGTAAAGAATCTGCCTGCAATGCAAAAGATCTGGGTTCAATACCTGGGTCAGGAATATCCCCTGGAGAAGGGAATGGCAATCTACTCCAGTATTCTTGCTTAGAAAATTCCATGGACAGAGGAGCCTGGCAGGCTCCATGGGATTGCAAAGAGTTGGACATGACTGAGTGACTAACACTTCACTTCATGGAAACTCTAGAAAAATAATAATTTGGGGCTTCCCTGGTGGCTCAGATGGTAAAGAATCCACCAGCAATGTGGGAGACCTGGGTTCAATCCCTAAGCTAAGAAGATCCCCTGGAGGAGGGCATGGCAACCCCAATATTCTTGCCTGCAGAATCCCCATGGACAGAGGAGCCTGGCAGCCTATAGTCCAGGGGGTCACAGAGAGTCAGGCATGACTAAGCACAGCACATCTTAGGCTTCCCTTGTGGCTCAGATGGTAAAGAATCGCCTGCAGTGTGCGAGACCTGGATTTGATCCCTAGGTTGGGAAGATCCCCTGGAGAAGGGAATGGCTGCCTACTCCAGTATTCTGGCCTGGAAAATTCCATGAGGAGCCTGGCAGGCTACAGTCCACAGGGTCACAGAGCTGGACACGACTGAGTGACTTTCACTTTCAAAGGAGGATTAAGATTAAGAGCAGATCCTGCAATATCTTTACAGCTGTGAAACCAGAGAATATATGTCATTGGTACCACAAACTGGGTTACCCACACAGGTAGCTAAGTTTGAATGGAGACAACCATAGTGAATTTGTAAAGTGCACAAAAGCTACAGGTTGGAAATCAGTTGGCAATGCCTAATGCCATAACATGACTGTCAAGAGCTAAGAGACTGCAGAAGACAATAAGGTTCTAGGAGCATGAGCCAGTCATTCAATGGGCTTGAGAGACAGTCCAACCCACATAGCTGAGAGCTGCATAAAGCTGGGCATACACCTGGTTGGTTGGAGAATGCTGGGAATGGAGCCTTGTTCTTTCTTAGAGTAGGTTCTTACCCCCAGTGCAGCAACTGAGTGAAGCAAAGCTTTCTCTCCTGCTGAAGTAATATTCTGACTCCCTTTGGCTAGGAAAAAATCACATATAGACCCAGTGCAATGTGGTGGCTCATTACCCTGTTCACCTAATAGAAGCTAACATGCATTACTAACGGATGGAGAGAAAAGACAAAACTTGGTGTATTATTGGAGGAAAAATTAGATCAGTGTGTCCAGAAGTCAGTAAGTGAGCAGGAATCCTAGGAAATAACATCAAATAAATAGTTAAGTTGCCAAGACCAAATCCTATAGGGCTTAGAAGGGCAGACAGGTCCTAATCATACAGACTTTAGGACTTTGGATTTTTGTGTAAGTGTGATAAGAACCAATTGGAAGGTTGTGAGCAAGGGAATAATGTAATCTGTCTTCCATTTTAGAAGGAACATTCTGGCAGTTGTGTGGAGAATAGGATCTAGGGATCAAAAAGGAAAAACTGAAAATGAGTTAAGTAGCTATCCAGATAGGAGATTACAGAGGATTAAACATCACTGAGCCATGGTGCTTATAATAAATGGTCAGGTTGTGAATATGTTCTTAAAGATAAAGCCAACAGAATTTTCTGATGGACTAGATATAGTTTCTGAGAAAAAGAGAGAAGTCGATAGATTACAAGGTATTTTTGGCTTAATCCAACTGAATATATGTCCTATTTACTGGGATGATAGACACAGGGAAAGGAGTAAATTTAACAGCAGCTCAAAAAGGAATCACTAGCCTCATTTAGATATATTAAGGTTAAAATACCTAATAGAAATCAAATAAGGGATGTGAAGTTCCAAATGAAGAAGAAAGTTTGGCCTCAAACTATAAATAATTGCATTATGATTATATGGATAACATTTGAATATATGGAACTGCAGGAGATCACCTAGGGAGTAAGTATAAATACAGATGATGTCTGAATGTGCTTCCTGAGCCAAACAGATATTAACTAGAAAATCAAGGTGAGGTGAGGACTGAGAGCCAGTGGCTTGGGGCTGTACCGGTCCTTGAGCTGTGTGCTTTCAGTGAGGTGGCAAAGTACACTGAGGACAGAACAGGAGAAAAGGCAATGGAGGTGGCCATTACGGACAACCATCGTGAGGTGCATGGTGTAAAGCCGAATTAAAGTGTGAGCTGTACAGGGAGGGGGGAGGGAGGGGGGTTCAGGATGGGGAAACACGTGTATACCTGTGGCAGATTCATGTTGATGTATGGTAGAACCAATACAGTATTGTGAAGTAATTAACCTCCAATTAAAATAAATAAACTTATATTAAAAAATAAATAAAAGCAAATGAAAGTGTAGGACAAGGGTAAAATTCATGATTTATTTACCTTGAGGAAACTTCTAGGTTAAAATCAACAGACTATAAGACAAGAAAAAAACTTTTTTTAATATTTCTGGTCTCACAAACAACACTAGATATTCCTTAGGAAATGGAACAAGGCAGAAATACATAATAGTTCTAGGAGCAGAAGTGGGGAAAGTTCTTGAGCTCCAGAAACCAACAGAAGCACATGGAAATTAAATTATATTAATAACTGGAACTAAAAGTGCTCTCTAAGAGTCAGGGACCAGGACTTCTCTGGCAGTCCAGTGATTAGGACTCCACACTTCTACTGCAGGGAGTCCAGGTTCAATCCCCGGTCAGGGAGCTAAGACCCCTCATGCCAAGGGATGCAAAGGAGTCAGTGACCATGCAACTAGAGACTGTCATCCTAAGTGAAGTAAGCCAGAAAAAGACAAATGTCATATGATATCATTT
This sequence comes from Redunca redunca, assembly GCA_006410935.1. Taxonomy (NCBI): domain Eukaryota; kingdom Metazoa; phylum Chordata; class Mammalia; order Artiodactyla; family Bovidae; genus Redunca; species Redunca redunca. The sequence continues at coordinate 404,583 of SJYQ01000489.1, read as the reverse complement.
ATATGTGGAAATTAAAATACAACACAAATGAACCTATCTATGAAGCAGAAACAGACTCATAGACATAGAGAACAGAGTTGTGGTTGGTAAGGGGGAGGAAAGATGAAGGAGGGGCAGACTGGGAATTTGGGACTAGTAGATGAAAATGATTCCATTTAGAATGGATGGACAACAAGGTCCTACTGTATAGCACAAGGAGCTATATTCAATATCCTGGAATAAACCATAATGGAAAAGAATATGAAAAAGGATGTATATCTACATGTATGACTAAGTCACTCTGTTGCACAGAAGAAATTAATACAACATTGTAAATCACCTATACTTAAATTTTTAAAAAAACCACGTCCAAGCCAAACTTAATACTCAAACTTTGCCTATCACTTGTCCAACTTTTGAGCAGGTACTGGGGGAAAAAAAAAATCCCGTTGACCACTAGTTTGGCTTATATGAAACTATTCTTATGTTGAGAGGACTTAATTGTGACCATTGCCCAGAAATTGAACCAAGACACCTTTTGTCTTAGAGACTCTCTTGAAGATATCTTCAGTATCATTAGACAGCATACAGCCAAAGTGGCAATAGAAGTTAGACAGTTCAATCCTCAGCTGCCAAGAGGGGCAGAGAAGGAGTATGTGAACATTTTATTTAAGAAAAATCTACAAATCAAAACTACAAAACACATAAGAAAAATAACAATTAAAAAAAAGTCAACAATTTGGAAGTGAATTTGTTTCAGGTGACATTAAAAAATCAGAATGGTTTGGGGAAAGTACTTCAAATATTTTAGAATTCTAAATGATATCAACCAATATCTGAAATCCTATTCAGAGGCAGACACTGTTCTAGGTGCTGGGAATAGAGCAGATAAAACAAGACACCCAAAATCATTACCTTCATGGAGCTTACATTTCATGTAAGTAAGAATAATTGAAGAAATAATGCCCATGAACATAGGCAAGAAATTCTGAAATAGAACAAAAAGAAATGAGTCTGTATGAGATTCATTAATTGAAGTACTGGAAATAACAAGATAGTCACTAACATTTTAATGCAAAAAATGAATAAACTCTAGATTGAAAACTTTAAAAGAATCAGTATATTTGGAAAACCAGAAACACATGCAGACATGCAACCATCATTTAAAATATGAAGAATCAGTTAAGAGATTTAGCCTAAAGAGAGCTCTAGAAGAAAAAAAGGAATTAGTGAGGAATCAATATTTTGAGAGGTAAAGATAAAGATAATGAATAAAAATTCATTAGTATTCTATTCAGAAGGACTCTCTGAGAGCTAAGCAGAAGTAATAAAAAATAAATCAGTGCATAGAAACATTATAGCATGATTGCAAAATCTCAAAGATAAAGAGAATCTTAAAAGCCACCTGAGGTAAAGAGCTGATGACTTACAAAGGAATAATAATTATACCTACAGCAGTTTCCTTATCACCTCAGTCATGCCAGGAGAAAATGGAATAATGTGTGCAAATTGTCAACCTATACCTAAAATGTAATACCCTACTATTACTCCTGAAGGAGAGAAAATTAAATGACTTTATGTTGAAAAAGGTTAAGATAACTTGCCAATATCAGACACACAATAAAATCTGTAAAGCCTGAGCTTCAACAAGAAGAAAATCCAACCCAGGATGAAAGAATGAGATAAAAATATATGGTTGACTCTTGTTCACAAGTTGTGTTCTAGAAAGTCACTGGGAACACTCAATTCATGAACACTGAACCAGTGCTCCTCAGGAAAACACACATATCTCTCACAGAGATTATAATCTTAAATCACTCATTCTGCTAAATTTTATCTTATTTTACAAAAAAGAAAACAAAGTTCAAAAGCTTTAAGTGACTTGCCTGAGGCCACTGCCACCAGTTGGTGCCAGAGTGGGGACTTAAACCCCATCCAGCCTACTCCGAGCCAGATCTTCCTGCCCTCCACTGCACTGCCTATAATGCTTAATCCTCCTGTCATCCTTGCAGAGTTGCTGAAGCAAGAAGGCAAGCAAGGCCTTGTGACCTCAGCTACAAATATCTATCTTGGTGGATTCAAACATCTCACCACTAAGTGCATAACTACAAATAATCATGAAAGCCAACGGTATGGATTTGGGGGTTACAAATAAACTTTAGTGAGGAGGTGTCATACTACTTTCTCACATACTAGTGAGCAGTATGAAATCTGGAAACAATAGACTATATATCTATCTATATGTATAGTCCGTTACATCAGTACAGTTTACTAATACTTAAAAAACAAATAAGTGGTTTATTTTGTTCTTAAAAAAACATAAGCAGAAATATCAGGCAGAAAAATAAGATAGAAGGACACTGTTCATAAAATAAGTAGATGATGTTAAGTTCTATATGTCAGTGGTGAATAAGAGATATCAAATTTTGCAGAAAAGATTTATCATAGTAAGTCTAAGACTGCTATTCTTAGATAACTTACAAAGTTTACCCTTGGCTGACATCTAGGAACTACTAATTGAGCAAAGTTCCCACCACTCCCTAAATGATATGGTGGCTCACTGAACCCACATGTTTGTGTAAACAACACGGTTTATGCTGAATACCTGCTTTCTCTGTGGGAATCTGGAACTTTGATACAGGTTAGGCATAGGGCACTGAATCCAAAATACCCAAGCACTGAGTTTCTAACGAGCCTCCTCAGTAGACAGTATTTCACTCCTGTTGTTACAGCTCATTGCTGGAGGAACTAAGTGATCCTTTGTGACACCACTGGGAGAGGACTCTCAGATGCTTGTGCCTTGTTTCCTGCGAACTTTGCCCTGCATCCCTTTTCCCTGTGCTGATTCTGCTTTGTATTCTCTTGCTGGGATGTCAATAAACCATAACCATGAGATGGCTAGATCATGAGCCTCCGAGTGAATCGCTGAATCCGCAGGTGAGCTGGAGGACAACCACACACAAATGAATTGAGATATTTTAAGAAACTTATATTTGTTGAAATTGTGTAGCCTTAGGGAGTGTTGTGTCCAGTGGTGATGGCATATCTAAACTAAAGGAATTTCCTTCCCACCATATACAGCTATAAACTGGACAAAACATATAAACCATCTCACTTTTTGAGCACTAGAAAACAGGCAAAGCAGGGTCATAATCTATGAGAGAAAGAAAAAATAGGAGGTGAACTACACATTTGCCGAGTTCGCTGCCTTGGAGGTCTTTCCCTCTGCTGGTACAGGGGGCAGAAGCTCACTCGAGTGTGGTGCAGTCTCATCCGGCTGAGAAGCAGGAACTTGTCCAAGGCTACCAAACTATTAAATTGGGGATCAAGGTAGTAGAAAACAATGCTGCATATAGTGGGCGGAAGTCTATACTTCCACCAAGGTATTGATAGGTGTTGGGAAAATCCATCAAGAGAGATTATTGTAACAGGCCAAGGAGAGTCATTGTCAAACACAAAAGTCATTATTCAGAGGTCATAGAGTAGAGATACTCATCGTCCCTAAGCAGTAAGGGCTTTAGTCAGGGGAGAACTAGGAAAACTATAGGGTAGAAGCAAGAGAGTAAAGAATGAACCCTGATAGAAAGTTCCCAGATATTAAAAATGCTTATTTTGAAAGACAAATAGTACCTGTCCTCCAAAAGGAGAATAACCTGCTGTTGATTAGTGGGCATTGCAATGTGCCATGCTTTGATTTCATTTTCTCTAAGTCTTCGTGGTCTGACACAAATGTTTCCATCTCATGTTTTATGGTTTTTCTTTTATTATCTATTTCCTATTTATGCATCCATGCAACATATTATATTAAAATCTGTTTAAAATATATATCAATACCATAAAATTATGAAGTTCAACGAAGCAACTCCTGTGTATCCCCCAGCCTCGCTCTTGACCTCAGATCCAAACTATCTAATACTCTATCTCCGCAAACTCAAAAGTTGAATATTTTCAAAACACATTGAGTATCTTCTCTAAACCTGATATTCTTGTGCTTCCTTTTGTGCTCAATACAAATTAATATTCATAGTACATACAACTCAAGGCCTTGGAGAGACATTTGAAGACACCCGAAAGGGTCAAAATCTAAAAAACTTGGAGCCACATTAGAAGACTTCTTGCTTCACCACCTCCCACCCTACCCTGCTCAGCAACCAATTGGTTGCCAAGTCATGTAGATGCCATTCTGTACTCTATAATCCTGACAGATTCATGTTCCCAAAGTACAGCTCTAACCACATCATTTCCCTGCTCCCAAAGCACTCCTCACCTAGTGCACATTACTTTAATTGAAGAGGAGCTATGAAAAAATAAATAGCCTCATATACTAAATTTATAATCACTAAATATAGCAAGAGCAGTAATGTTGCAAGAACCTTGAATCATCACAGCACTTTAGGTTCAGGAAAGCATTGAGTACTATTAAGCCACTAATGAAGTACAGTAGACAAATTCAGTTACAGCAACAAATGGCAGTAGTATAAATAATGGCAGCCTATTTAAAATGTAATAGCATATTTTGCTCCCAGCAGACTTTGGTTTCTGTCTATCTGTTCTACAATCATCAAAGATATATGCAAATTGCATGTGTGCACGTGTGTGTGTGGAGAAAAAGAGAAAGAGAATTCCATTTATTTTTAGTAATCTATTCTTTTCGCAGCAATGCCCACTAGCAGAAATACTTTGATTGAAGAGGAAAAAGCATATATCACCACACATTCATTTGTGATGAATTCACCACAAATATAATGTATATTTATAATATTCCAGTTGTAAAGTCACCCTGCATTAGTGTTCCATGTTAAATAAAGAGAAGAAAACGAGATAGAAAAAATAGCTACATTTCTATTTAACTTTTTGTAACAATGTAAAGAAATAGAAGTCTCTTTAAAAGCAGGCATACTTAGACTGGGCTTCCTAGGTGGAGCTAGTGGTAAACAACCTGCCTGCCATTTCGGGAGACATAAGAGACACGGGTTCAATCCCTGGGTCGGGAAGATCCCCTGGAGAGGAGCATGGCAACCCACTCCAATATTCTTGTCTGGAGAATCCCATGGACAGAGGAGCCTGGCAGGCTACAATTCATAGGGTTGCAGAGTTGGACATGACTGAAGTGAGTTAGCATGCACACATACTTAGATTGGTGGTAATTCACCTCATTGTGTTCATGTTGGCTAAGCACTCCACAGTACTCAATTGCCATTATCCCTATTATTCCTTTTTATCCATTTATCCATTTTTAGCACTCTTTCTGTAGTAGTATACATCACCTCTACTCCCCTAAAGCTACATATATAACATATAATCCTTTAATTTCCTTAGTAATTAGTTGAAATAATAAGTGAGATTTCCAGCACAAACATCCTCAAATTTCTGCCATTCTTCTTCCAGAAAATTGTCCATACCCATAGTTCTCTTCTCTTCCTTCTTATGTATGACCGTGAATATTCTTCCTATTCTAGAGCAATTCTTCCACTTGTTTTATTTTTATAAATAATTTATTTTTCATGGGAAAAGTAATACATACTTTGTTGTTCAGTCACTAAGTCATGTCCAACTCTGCGACCTCATGAACTGCAGCACACCAGGCTTCCCTGTCCTTCACCATCTCCCAGAGTTTGCTTAAACTAACATCCACTGTGTCAGTGATGCTATCCAACCATCTTATCCTCTTCTCCTCCTGCCCTCAATCTTCCCCAGCATCAGGGAAAGATTTTAACACACATGTTAAAATGCTAAAACTTCACTGTGAAAATAATATCAACATAAAACAATCTTATACCAGATCCTTGGTGCCCCTTCCCTAACAAGAAATTTAATAACTTTTTACACAAAATGAAGACATGGCTTTCTATGTCTTTTGATGGCGTATGCTCAGTTCTTATTTCTTCAGCGTTTCCATGCTTGTTTAGCTTCATTGTCTCCTCTACTTGACTCTTAAGTTTTTGTTTTACAGTTTTCTGTTCTGCCATTACCACTCCTTCCAAAGTGCAGACTCTTTACTGAAATATATACATTATATATACTTTAATAGTCATCTATTTGACATTACAAGCTTCTATCTGTAAGCAAATTTGAACTTGTGTAAAAGTAGCAAACATAGTTCTTATGGGACATGTACACTTATGATGTACATGAGTCTTCACCTTATCCTGTCCAAAACTCAAGTCATCTTTAAGAAATGCCTGAACTTTAAAAAATCACAGCAGTTACTAGCCTGGCATGGTTACTTTTGGTGATACAGTCTCTTCAAAAAAGTATTAGCCTTTTACTTTAGTTGTGTCTTGTCATTTTAAAGTACCTGCAAACAGGGATGTGGTCTAAACATTGTCAATAAACCTAAAGAATCTAATCTTTAATTGACAGGCCATTATATCTATCATCCGCTTCATTTGCTTAATGGCCATTAACTAGATACACTTTAAAAATGTAGTACTTGCTGGGAAGGCAATACTCTAATCTTGTTTTTTGCTACTTGAGACCCCAATCTAAAATATCCTGCTAAGGCTGAGACTTTATTCCCTCTGATAGTATCAATTCTAGAAGAAAATTTGGTTGTTATTATTGTTTTATGCCAACATTTAAGGTTTCAAATTACATACTCAAAAAATTAACTGAAAAAAAGGCTTTATTTTCTGACCTTTCAGTTTTCTCACAGGCTAGACAGGCTACCTGTATTCTTAGTTTATCCACTTCTTATAGGACATTGCTAAAATCATTGAGATAAGTACTACATGTCAGTCTTTTGCATTTTTCCATAATTGAAGTAATGAGGCATAATAAACTTCACCTAGCACCAACTTCTGGAGAAGGCCACTCCAGTACTCTTGCCTGGAAAATCCCATGGATGGAGGAGCCTGGTGAGCAGCAGTCCATGGGGTCACAAAGAGTCGGACACGACTGAGCGACTTCACTTTCACTTTTCACTTTCATGCATTGAAAAAGGAAATGGCAACCCACTCCAGTGTTCTTGCCTGGAGAATCCCAGGGACAGCAGAGCCTGGTGGGCTGCCATCTATGGGATCGCACAGAGTCGGACATGACTGAAGCGACTTAGCAGCAGCAGCAGCACCAAACTTCACTTGACTTTGAAAGATAAAGGACAGGGAATGGTGAAGCATGCACAGCAAGAAAAGAGCAGAAGTCTCATGACACCAGACATAGCTTCCAGTTACCCAGGCATTCCTCCTCATCTCTACTGCACTAGTCCGAGCACTCTGGGCAGCTTCATCGCATTAGTGCTGTCACGTCTGCTGCTGTGGCCCCATGGACTGTAGCCTGCCAGGCTCCTCTGCCCTTGGAATTCTCCAGGCAAGAATACCAGAGCTGCCTGCCATTTCCTACTCCCTGGAATCTTCCTGACCCAGGGATCAGAACCAAGTCTCATGAGTCTCCAGCATTGGCAGGTGGATTCTTTACCACTGAGCCACCTAGAAAGCCCCTTATCTCATCAATACCAGTGATCATTAATCTCAGTGAAGAAGTAAAAGAAAAGCTTGCTCTAACATACAGAACTTGACCTAATTCTCTTTTATCTTTGATCAAGTGAATGTAATGTACTGACAGTTCCTTGAGTTAGTGTTGCAAGACGATTTGCCAAGAGTCATCAGATGAAACTTGAGGAAAGGCTATAGAGCCCATCGTGAATGTTCCTCATCACCATTTCCCTTAACTCTCTAGACCAGATTAGCACATATGTCTTTCATCCTATATAGTAAGATCAAAATACTTTAAAAAGATCACACATTTTTGAGTTTCAGATACATGTCTTTCTGCCCACCTTCTGCCCACCTGTCTTTCAGCATCACCTTGTGTCAGTCAAAACCATGTTTATTCTGTGTGATTTTCTATACTTTCCAAATTTTCTACCCTGAAAAATATTACCATTAAAATATATCTTTGAAAAGAATTATATAGAATTGTTTAGATAAATTTGTGGAAATGCCAAGAATTCATTGGATTTAGAGATAGAGATAAAAAGATATATATGGAAAGACAAGTTTAATGAGAAGCTGTGTTTCTCCTGTATATCTGTATGTATTCTGTATATCTCCTGTATTCTCTGTACATATACAGTATATATATATATATATATATATATATATATACACACACACACACGTATGAGCAAGTGAGTGATAGTCACTCAGCCCTGTCCAACTCTTTGCGACCCATTACTGCAGTCCACCAGGCTCCTCTGTACATGGAATATACTAGGAAAGTATACTGGAGTGGGTTGCCATTCCCTTCTGTAGGGGATCGTCCTGACCCAGGAATCTAACATGGGTCTCCTGCATTGAAGGCAGATTCTTTACACTCTAAGCCACCAGGGAAGCCCATATGCATGTATACATACATACAAAGAAAAATAGTTTCTCATGAAATGCATATTTCAGTTCAGTTCAGTTCAGTCACTCAGTCGTGTCCAACTCTTTATGACACCATGAATCGCAGCACGCCAGGCCTCCCCTGTCCATCACCAACTCCCGGAGTTCACTCAGACTCATGTCCATCGAGTCGGTAATGCCATCCAGCCATCTCAACCTCTGTCGTCCCCTTCTCCTCCCGCCCCCAATCCCTCCGAGCATCAGAGTCTTTTCCAATGAGTCAACTCTTCTCATGAGGTGGCCAAAATATTGGAGTTTCAGCTTTAGCATCAGTCCTTCCAATGAACACCCAGGACTGATCTCCTTTAGAATGGACTGGTTGGATCTCCTTGCAGTCCAAGGGACTCTCAAGAGTCTTCTCCAACACCACAGTTCAAAAGCATCAGTTCTTCGGCACTCAGCTTTCTTCACAGTCCAACTCTCACATCCATACATGACCACTGGAAAAACCATAGCCTTGGCTACACAGACCTTTGTTGGCAAAGTAATGTATCTGCTTTTGAATATGCTCTCTAGGTTGGTCATAACTTTTCTTCCAAGGAGTAAGCGTCTTTTAATTTCATGGCTGCAATCACCTGCTGCAGTGATTTGGGAGCCCAAAAAAATAAAGTCTGACACCGTTTCCCCATCTATTTCCCATGAAGTGATGGGACCACATGCCACAATCTTAGTTTTCTGAAAGTTGAGCTTTAAGCCAACTTTTTCACTCTCCACTTTCACTTTCATCAAGAGGCTTTTTAGTTCCTCACTTTCTGCAATAAGGGTGGTGTCATCTGCATATCTGAGGTTACTGATATTTCTCCCAGCAATCTTGATTCCAGGTGGTGCTTCTTCCAGTCCAGCGTTTCTCATGATGTGCTCTTCATACAAGTTAAATAAGCAGGGTGACAATATACAGCCTTGACGTACTCCTTTTCCTATTGGGCACCAGTCTGTTGTTCCATGTCCAGTTCTAACTGTTGTTTCCTGACCTACATACAGATTTCTCAGGAGGCAGGTCAGGTGGTCTGGTATTTCCATCTCTTTCAGAATTTTCCACAGTTTATTGTGATCCACATAGTCAAAGGCTTTGGCATAGTCAATAAAGCAGAAATAGATGTTTTTCTGGAACTCTCTTGCTTTTTCGATGATCCTGCGGATGTTGGCAATTTGGAACCAATTCTGGTTCCTCTGCCTTTTCTAAAACCAGCTTGAACATCTGGAAAGTCACGGTTCACGTATTGCTGAAGCCTGGCTTGGAGAATTTTGAGCATTACTTTACTAGTGTGTGAGATGAGTGCAATTGTTCGGTAGTTTGAGCATTCTTTGGCATTGCCTTTCTTTGGGATTGGAATGAATACTGACCTTTTCCAATCCTATGGCCACGGCTGAGTTTTCCCAATTTGCTGGCATATTGAGTGCAGCACTTTCACAGCATCATCTTTCAGGATTTGAAATAGCTCAACTGGAATTCCATCACCTCCACTGGCTTTGTTCATAGTGATGCTTTCTAAGGTCCACTTGACTTCACATTCCAAGATGTCTGGCTCTAGGTGAGTGATCACCCCATCGTGATTATCTTGATCATGAAGATCTTTTCTGTACAGTTCTTCTGTGTATTCTTGCCACCTCTTCTTAATATCTTCTGCTTCTGTTAGGTCCATACCATTTCTGTCTTTTATCGAGCCCATCTTTGCGTGAAATGTTCCCTTGGTATCTATAATTTTCTTGAAGAGGTCTGTAGTCTTTCCCATTCTGTTGTTTTCCTCTATTTCTTTGCATTGATCACTGAGAAAGGCTTTCTTATCTCTCCTTGCTCTTCTTTGGGACTCTGCATTCAGATGCTTATATCTTTCCTTTTCTCCTTTGCTTTTCACTTCTCTTCTTTTCACAGCTATTTGTAAGGCCTCCCCAGACAGCCATTTTGCTTTTTTGCATTACTTTTCCATGGCCAGTCTGATCACACGGACCACAGACTTGTCTAACTCAGTGAAACTAAGCCATGCTGTGTGGGGCCACCCAAGACAGATGGGTCATGGTGGAGAGCTCTGACAGAATGTGGTCCACTGGAGAAGGGAATGGCAAACCACTTCAGCATTCTTGCCTTGAGAACCCCATGAATGGTATGAAAAGGCAAAATGATAGGATACTGAAAGAGGAACTCCCCAGGTCAGTAGGTGCCCAATATGCTACTGGAGATCAGTGGAGAAATAACTCCAGAAAGAATGAAGGGATGGAGCCAAAGCAAAAACAATACCCAGTTGTGGATGTGACTGGTGATAGAAGCAAGGTCCGGTGCTGTAAAGAGCAATATTGCATAGGAACCTGGAATGTCAGGTCCATGAATCAAGGCAAATTGGAAGTGGTCAAACAGGAGATGGCAAGAGTGAACGTCGACATTCTAGGAATCAGCGAACTAAAATGGACTGGAATGGATGAATTTAACTCAAATGACCATTATATCTACTACTGTGGGCAGGAATTCCCTCAGAAGAAATGGAGTAGCCATCATGGTCAACAAAAGAGTCTAAAATGCAGTACTTGGATGCAATCTCAAAAATGACAGATTGATCACTGTTCATTTCCAAGGCAAACCATTCAATATCACAGTAATCCAAACCTATGCCCCAACCAGTAACACTGAAGAAGCTGAAGTTGAACGGTTCTGTGAAGACCTACAAGAACTTTTAGAACTAACATCAAAAAAAAAAAAAGTCCCTTTCATTATAGGGGACTGGAAGGCAAAAGTAGGAAGTCAAAAAATACCTGGGGTAACAGGCAAATTTGGCCTTGGAATACGGAATGAAGCAGGGCAAAGACTAATAGAGTTTTGCCAAGAGAATGCACTGGTCATAGCAAACACCCTCTTCCAACAACTCAAGAGAAGACTACACAGGGACATCACCAGATGGTCAACACCAAAATCAGATTGATTATATTCTTTGCAGCCAAAGATGGAGAAGCTCTATACAGTCAGCAAAAACAAGACCAGGAGCTGACTGTGGCTCAGACCATGAATTCCTTATTGCCAAATTGAGAGTTAAATTGAAGAAAGTAGGGAAAACCACTAGACTATTTAGGTATGACCTAAATCAAATCCCTTATGATTATTAGAGTGGAAGTGAGAAATAGATTTAAGGGACTAGATCTATAGAGTGCCTGATGAACTATGGACAGAGGTTTGTGACATTGTACAGGAGACAGGGATCAAGACCATCCCCATGGAAAAGAAAGGCAAAAAAGCAAAATGGCTGTCTGGGGAGGCCTTACAAAATGTATATTTACTATCTGTAAATACATATGTACAAGTACATATTTCCCTCAGTTTTTAAATGTTTACAATTGTTGAAATAAATTCTCTAACTGGAGTTTCTGACCCTTATTAAAACCAAACTTAATCCCCAGATTTTATGTCTTTAATTGCCATAATTAAAATGATGTCTCTGCTTTTTAATATGCTGTCTAGGTTTGTCATAGCTTTCCTTCCAAGGGAGAGGTATTAGTATATGGTTCTAGCTAGGAATGGATGGAGAGTGAGTCTAGAAGAAAGAGGAGGTGTGGTTAAGACAGACCTATGCACACAGCAGGGAGAACTGAGAAAGCAGCATTGACATATATACACTATCATGTATAAAATAGGTAAATAGCAGGAAGCTGCTGTGTAACACAGGGAGCCCAGCCTGGTTCTCTGTGATGACCTAGAGGGGTGGAATCAGGGAGAGGGAGGCTCAACAGGGAGGGGATATATTTATAATTATGAGTGATTTGTATTGATATATGGCAGAAAGCACCACAACATTGTAAAGTAATTAATCCTCCAATTTAAAAAAGGGTGATCTCTGATATGATGTTTAGAATTGCATTAGCAAAATTTAATGCATCCTTAATAATAAAGATTATTCCATACTCTTCTATATTGTAAGATTCTTAAATTCCATCTTAGATTGAGAGAGAGAAATACCACTTACACTTCTAACTTCTGTCAACAAATGTATTAAAGTCTAGGTGCTTTGCTTTAGCTGGCTATGACCAATAAGCCCATGAATAAATCAGTTTTTGAACTTTATGAGTTTTCAATTTTTATTACATCAGAACATTAAAATTTTGGTTACATCAAGACATTAAAATAATTCAGTCTTAGATTCTTAGTTTTTGGAGTGATGACCAAATTTGCAACAAGCAGTGACTAAATTATGCTCTTTAATTTCACTTTGAATGTTAATACTATAATTTGATTACAATTAAGATCTCAGTTTATTCAGATAGTATTTAATTAGAAGGATGAGAAAGAATTGGAGGCTATATTCTCTGCATCAATAGAAAACAACTGCATTTTTTTAAATAACCAAATCACAAAGACACGATTACAGAGAAAAGCTCCTATGTTTAGCATAGAAAATAATGTTTTATAAATAATTTGTATAACTTTCAACTTTCTACCCATATATTGGATAATAAATCTAGAATCTAAAATATGATCTGAGATATAGCATGTAGAGGATAATTTAATTGTTGAATGATTTCACTGTGGAAAATTAATGATTGGGATACAAGGAGGCATTTTTATTCTAGGTTGCAGCTTTTTTGCCTGTGTTCTGCAGTTAACTGCAGACATATCAACTGGGCTTCAATTCCACCAATAGAATCTTTTTATAGGAGAAAGGAAGAAAATTTCCTTGGCTGGATCAGAATGTCAGAGAACTCTGGAATTTAACCTCAAGACAAAGGCTTAACTAAACTCACACGGAGAAAGGAACCACAGAAAAAAGCTTATCAGAAGTAATAAATTGTGTCAAGATAAATCTTTGAATGCTGGCACCTTTGCCCATCTGTTTAAATTACTTGAAAATGTTTTTGTAGGTGAGCGTGACCTTGATGAATTAGATCTTGAAAATACGAAGTCTGTGAAGGTTTTTTCCTCTTAAACAGCAATTTTCATATTAACACAAGTGTGACCTATTTAAAGAGGAACAAATTAGTACGGAAAAGAAGACTATAATTCAAATAAGTTACTTAAAATCTTTAGTTTAAAACAAACTTTATGAAATATCCTTCAGTTCAGTTCATTCACTCAGTCGTGACTTTGCAACCCCATGAAACACAGCACGCCAGGCCTCCCTGTCTATTACCAGCTCCCGGAGTTCACTCAGACCCACGTCCATCGAGTCAGTGATGCCATCCAGCCATCTCATCCTCTGTCGTCCCCTTCTCCTCCTGCCCCCAATCCCTCCCAGCATCAGAGTCTTTTCCAATGAGTCAACTCTTTGCATGAGGTGGCCAAAGTACTGGAGCTTCAGCTTTAGCATCATTCCCTCCAAAGAAATCCCAGGGCTGATCTCCTTCAGAATGGACTGGTTGGATCTCCTTGCAGTCCAAGGGACTCTCAAGTCTTCTCCAACACCACAGTTCAAAGGCATCAATTCTTCGGTGCTCAGCCGTCTTCACAGTCCAATTCTCACATCCATACATGACCACAGGGAAAACCATAGCCTTGACTAGACAGACCTTAGTTGGCAAAGTAATGGCTCTGCTTTTGAATATGCTCTCTAGGTTGGTCGTAACTTTCCTTCCAAGGAGTAAGCATCTTTTAATTTCATGGCTGCAATCACCATCTGCAGCGATTTTGGAGCCCCAAAAAATAGTCTGACACTGTTTCCACTGTTTCCCCATCTATCTGCCATGAAGTGATGGGACCACATGCCATGATCTTCATTTTCTGAATGTTGAGCTTTAAGCCAACTTTTTCGCTCTCCTCATTCACTTTCATCAAGAGGCTTTTTAGTTCCTCTTCACTTTCTGCCATAAGGGTGGTGTCATCTGCATATCTGAGGTGATTGATATTTCTCCCAGCAACCTTGATTCCAGCTCGTGCTTCTTCCAGCCCAGTGTTTCTCATGATGTTCTCTGCGTAGAAGTTAAATAAGCAGGGTGACAATATACAGCCTTGACGTACTCCTTTTCCTATTGGGAACCAGTCTGTTGTTCCATGTCCAGGTCTAACTGTTGCTTCCTGACCTGCATATAGGTTTCTCAAGAGGCAGGTCCAGTGGTCTGGTATTCCCATCTCTTTCAGAATTTTCCACAGTTTATTGTGATCCACATAGTCAAAGGCTTTGGCATAGTCAATAAAGCAGAAATAGATGTTTTTCTGGAACTCTCTTGCTTTTTCGATGATCCTGCGGATGTTGGCAATTTGATCTCTGGTTCCTCTGCCTTTTCTAAAACCAGCTTGAACATCTGGAAGTTCACGGTTCATGTATTGCTGAAGCCTGGCTTGGAGAATTTTGAGCATTACTTTACTAGTGTGTGAGATGAGTGCAATTGTGTAGTATTAGCAACTTGAATGTGANCAAAGTAATGTCTCTGCTTTTGAATATGCTATCTAGGTTGGTCATAACTTTTCTTCCAAGGAATAAGCGTCTTTTAATTTCATGGCTACAGTCACCATCTGCAGTGATTTTAGAGCCCCCCAAAATAAAGTCTGACACTGTTTCCACTGTTTCCCCATCTATTTCCCATGAAGTGATGGGACTGGATGCCATGATCTTTGTTTTCTGAATGTTGAGCTTTAAGCCAACTTTTTCACTCTCCACTTTCACTTTCATCAAGAGGCTTTTTAGTTCCTCTTCACTTTCTGCCATAAGGGTGGTGTCATCTGCATATCTGAGGTGATTGATATTTCTCCCGGCAATCTTGATTCCAGCTTGTGTTTCTTCCAGTCCAGCATTTCTCATGATGTACCTGCATATAAGTTAAATAAGCAGGGTGACAATATACAGCCTTGATGTACTCCTTTTCCTATTTGGAACCAGTCTGTTGTTCCATGTTCAGTGAGCCACAAATCCTGGATTTCACATCCTTGTGTAATCCTTTTCCTTTCACTGTGGCCTGAACCCAGTAACTTGCTTCTAACCAACAGAATACCACAAAACTGGTCAGGCTTAGGTTACAAAAGATTTCAGCTTCTTTATTGATAGTTGACTCTATTGCTTTCTGTGCTTGAATACTTTGATGAAACAAGCTGCCACGTTGGAAAGGCTCTTGTGGATAGGAACTGAGGGAGCCCTCCAAAGTGCCAGAGAGAAACTGAAGCCCTCAATCCAACAACCCCCAAAGAACTGAGTCCTATCCATCACGACATGGACTTGATCTTGGATCCTTTCCAGCAGAGCTTCAGGCCCTGGGCCAACACTGATTCCACTGTTGCTAGAGACCATGAAACAGAGGACCCTGTAAAGACATGTTCAGTTCAGAATCCTGTGTCGTTTTTTCACCTGCCAAGTTTTGAGGTTCATTGCTAAATGATTATAGATAACATAAAGATTTTGGTACCTGGAAATGAAGGACTCCCATGACATATAAATAGAAGTATGGTAGCGGTTTAGGATTCTTAATTTAGTAAAGAGTGGGTGGATTTCAGTAATCGTAATAGAGAAAGGCTAAATTGCCTTGAACTGATCATTAGAAAAAAAGCACAGTGCCCATGCGTGCTCTAAAGGAAGTGAAGAAAGTACCTTTGGAAACTGAAGGATGGAGGATCCCAGCCAGAAAAGACAAATGCCTTTCAAGTCTTTGTTTGCCTTATTTGCTAGTGTCCCGTTGGCCAAAGCATGACTCATGACCTGCCCAGATTCACTCAGTGGAGAAGTAAATTCCACTTTCAATAGGAGAAAAAGAATGAGTGATAATTTTTTTTATGTAATCACAATCATCCCTCAAATCATAAATTTCATATTGTCCCATCTGTAAAACACCATCACCTCAATCCAGGATCACCAGTATCTCATCCCTAATGACATCAACCTTGTGGTTCAGGATCTCATGGTCTGCATCAGACCTGGATGTGACCTAAAGACCTATGAAATAAAAAGACAAGTTATCTGTCTACACATACCCAAAATGCCATAGTAAGATACAGATAGAATAACCACTGTAAAGACCACTTCCAAAATGAGAAGAATGTGAGGTGCTAAGCAGTCCCTTTGTTGCTCTGTGCTTAGTTGTGTCTGACTCTTTGTGACCCTTGGACTGTAGCCCACCAGGCCCTCTGTTCATGGCCATTCTCCAGGCAAGAATACTGGAGTGGGTCACCATGCCCTCCTCCAGGGGATCTTCTCAACCCAGGGATCAAACCCAGGTCTCCTGCATTGCAGGCAGATTCTTTACCATCTGAGCCATTAGGGAAGTTCAAGAATACTGGAGTGGGTAGCCTATCCCTTCTCCAGGAGAACTTCCTGACCCAAGAATCAACCCAGGGTCTCCCACATTGCAGACAGATTCATTACCAGCTGAGCTAACAAGGAAGCAGTCCCTCAGTTCAGTTCAGTCACTCAATTGTGTCCCACTCTTTGCAACCCCATGGACTGCATCACGCCAGGCTTTCCTGTCCATCACCAGCTCCCAGAGCTTGCTCAGACTCATGTCCATCAAGTTGGTGGTGCCATCCAACTGTCTGATCCTCTGTTGTCCCCTTCTCCCGCCTTCAATCTTTCCCAGCATCAGGGTCTTTTCCAGTGAGTCAGCTCTTCCCATCAGGTGACCAAAGTATTAGAGTTTCAGCTTCAGCATCAGTCCTTCCAATGAATATTCAGGACTGATTTCCTCTAGGATGGACTGGTTGGAGCTCCTTGCAGTCCAAGGGCCTCTCAAGAGTCTTCTCCAACACCACAGTTCTAAAACATCAATTTTTTGGCACTCAGCTTTCTTTATAGTCCAACTCTCACATCCATACATGACTACTGGAAAAACTATAGCTTTGACTAGATGGACCTTTGCCAGCGAAGCAGTCACTGGTCCATAACAATTCTGAAATCCACCTGGAAAAATGTTACAAGGTTTCCTTCCTCTAGGGACATGGAATGCACCTTGTTTGAAAAAGTGAAAGTAGCTCAGTCATGTCCAGCTCTTTTGCAACCCCATGGACTATAGCCCACCAGGCTTATCTATCCGTGGAATTCCCCCTGCTGGCTAGAAAAGGCCCCATAGCCTATTGTTCTATTTGTGTCATAGTTAACCACTTTTGATTCTTGACTCAGCCGTCAGATGTTCTTCCTTCCTGTGGTCAATTGCATAAGAATGATATCTTGTTTGCTTATGAAAAGCTTTATATTCATTTTAGTCTAAGTTGGTAGCCTACCTGCTAGTACAACTTCCTAAAAAGCTTCATAGGCTTTCTCTGCATTAGATTATTTTCAGATTACCTTCCTCTCAATTAGACAAAAGCTATACCCATATTTCTTCTAAATGCAAGCTTAAAAACATATCTTTAAAAGACAGATATCAAATTATCTTTCTGATGTAATAAAAGCAATTGATCTAATCAGATTTGGGGTCTGATATTTTAAATCAGTTTTATGGAAGAATAATTTAGATACAGTAAAACGCACTTCCTATTTGTCTGTTAATGGACTGAGCATACTTTGCAACTGGAGAAAGCCCTCAGGCAGAGATAAGAAACTTCAGTTTGTGAGCAAAGGAAAGCACTTTTCCTGTTGGCTTCAATGCCACTGGTCCCTGAACCCAGGCCAGGTATAGAAAAAATGAAGTCCCACACCTGCTTCCCCATGCAGATCCAGCCACATCATGCAACCTAAAAGACTAAGCCAGTTCCTAAGCTGATTGTGATGGTTCTCCAGAGAATGATGAAGAAAAACATAACTGGATGTGGCATAGACTTTTTTTCTCTACTCCTTTCAGCCAAGCACAACTATAAGCTCTGAAAATTATACAACAATGAATGGGGTACTCTGAAAGTGGTAAAGAGGAAGACAAACTTGTTAGGGACCTCTGGACTTGAGGAACATCACAGCAACAGAGTGTTATATTGACTCCTCACGCAGAGGGCAAAGCAGTTCCAGCATTTGTAACCCTCACACAACCTTTCAATAGTAGTTGGCCAGAAAGACTGATTCCTCCCTAAATCAAAACACCATCAAAACCAGGCAAGGCTGACAGCCCTGGCAAGTGTGATGGATAACGAGAGCCCTGCTGACAATAGCAGACAGAGGAAGTGCACTTGTTCTCCGGAGGTTATTCCCCACCAAGAGATCTGAGGTGGCTGTGTGATAGAGACCAGAGGGATCCTTCCACAAAAGGCACATGGCCAAAAGTTAGTATAAGAGTTAGAGAAAATTACAAAAAAACAACAGAGCCTCAGAGACCTGAGAAATGGGTTCTGTTCTCCGTTCCTCTCAGGCAGACAAGTCCCACCACTGTAAGAGCCAGGACCCAAAAGGGCTCTCCTTCTTGAGAGGGCTGAGAATCCTCCCCAACTAGAGACACTGGGGCAGTGGGCTGGGGTAGGAGGTGCACCAAGCCTGGAAAGACCAGCCAATATAGTCTGTTGCAGTTCCTTCCACCTCCTCAAACAACACCAGCAGAGACTATTGCAAGATAGCCCCTGCAATAAATCAATCAGACCAAAACTACACTGCAAAGGCTCTGCAATTAAACTTAGCTTTGGGACCACAGCCCAAGAAATTAGGCTAGGATTTGCATGCTCGACATAAACAGGGTGAGTGTTCCTCAAAATAAATGATTTTAAAGTGCCTCATTATCTCCTAACATAACAACCAACATGTCCAGGATGCAATGAAAAATATTCCCCATCATACCAAGAACCAGGGAAATTGCAACTTGAATGAGGCAACAAAGTTAACTGATGCCAGCACTCAGATGCATCAGATATTAGCACTATCTGTTGAGGATTTTAGAATGGCCATCATAAAAATGTTTCAATGAGCAATCACAAATATCATGAAACAAAAAATAGAAAACATCAATCAATAAATAGAAATTATAGTTTAAAAACACATGGAAATTATAGAACTGAAAAATATAGCAGAATTACAATACAACCTAGCTGGATGGGCCAATAGTAGAGTGAAAATAACAGGAGAGAATCCATGAACTTGGCAGATCAGAGAATTTCCTTTATTTGAATAACAGAGAGAAAAATCAACAGAGCCTCAGGGACTGAGAACAAAAGATACAATGATTTGGATCCACTGGCGTCCCAGAAGTGAGTGAGGATGAAAGATTTAGAAAATATTAATAGCTGAAAATTTACCAAATTTGCTAATAGACATAAACCTACAGATTCAAAAAGCTGAATAAAACCCACATAAGAGAACTAAAAGAAATGCACATGAAGACAGCATAATAAACTTTGTAAAACTAAATCAAAGGAAAAATATCAAAAATACTCACATAAAAATGACACATTGCCTGTAGGAGAACCACCTCAGATCTCTTGGTGGGGGAGATAACCTATTTGAGTGATAGTGGATTTCTCATCTGAAACTGTGAAGGTCAGAAGAAGTGACACAGCTGTTAACTGTAAACTTCATATGCAGCAAAATTACTCTTTAAGAGTAAAAGGGAAATAAGTACATTCTCAGATAAAGAAAGAAGAAAGAATTTGTCACTCGCATACCTATTCTTAAAGTTTGGCCAAAGGAGTAGTAAGAATGTGCAAGACAGTGGAGTAAGAAGAACCTGAGCTCATCTCCTCCCTTAGGCATGCAAAAATTGCAATTACTTACAGAGAAACTATCCCTAAGAGTGACTGGAAGACTAACAGAAAAGATCTTGTACAGCTAAAGATACAGAGAAGGAATCACAATGAGGTGAATAGGAGGGGCAAAGACACAGTAGTCAAGACTCATAACCCCAGGTAGGTGACCCACAAATAGGAAGAGGTTTCCCCCAAAGGGTGAGTGGTCTGAGCCCCATGTCAGACTCCCCAATAGTTTGGTTATATTTGGTAAACTATAAGAATCTGATGAAAGAGTGGGGCTCAGACCATTATGCTTTTTGATGAAAGAAATTGAATATGTACAAATAGATGGAAAAATATATAATATAGTGCTTATAGACTGGAAGGATGGATACCATTAAAATGACCACAGTGCCCCAAACAATCTACAGGTTCACTGCAATCCTTATCAAAACACCACCAGTATTTTTTCACAGAACAAGAACAAATAATTCAAAAATTACTATGGAAACACCAAAGACCCTGAATAATCAAAATAATCTTAAGAAATAAGAACAAAAGAGGAGTTATCATGCTTCCTGATTTAAAATTACGCCACACAGCTACAGTAAGCAAATCAGTATAATGCTGGCACAAAAACAGGCTCATAGATCAAGAGAACCTGCTAGAGAGACTGGAAATGAACCCACACTTATATGGACAATTAATCTGTGACAAAAGAGGCAAGACTATCCAATGGGGGAAAGACAGTTTCTAAAATAAGTGGTGCTGGGAAAACTTGACAACTACATGTGAAAGAATCAAACTGCCATATTTTCTTACACCATCATTTCAGTTCAGTTCAGTTCAGTCGCTCAGTTGTGTCCGCCTCTTTGCAACCCCATGAATCTCGGCATGCCAGGCCTCCCTGTCCATCACCAACTCCCAGAGTTCACTCAAACTCAGGTCCATCACGTCGGTGATGCCATACAGCCAGCTCATCCTCTGTCATCCCCTTCTCCTATTGCCCCCAATCCCTCCCAGCATCAGGGTCTTTTCCAATGAGTCAACTCTTCGCATGAGGTGGCCAAAATACTGGAGTTTCAGCTTTAGCATCATTCCTTCCAAGGAACACCCAGGGCTGATCTCCTTTAGAATGGACTGGTTGGATCTCCTTGCAGTCCAAGGGACTCTCAAGAGTCTTCTCCAACACCACAGTTCAAAAGCATCCATTCTTCGGCGCTCAGCTTTCTTCACAGTCCAACTCTCACATGTATACATGACCACTGGAAAAACCATAGCTTGACTAGATGGACCTTTGTTGGCAAGAATGTCTCTGCTTTTGAATATGCTATCTAGGTTGGTCATAACTTTTCTTCCAAGGAGTAAGCGTCTTTTAATTTCATGGCTGCAGTCACCATCTGCAGTGATTTTGGAGCCCCCCAAAATAAAGTCTGACACTATTTCCATTGTTTCCCCATCTATTTCCCATGAAGTGATGGGACCACATGCCACAATCTTAGTTTTCTGAATGTTGAACTTTAAGCCAACTTTTTCACCCTCCTCATTCACTTTCATCAAAAGTCTTTTTAGTTCCTCTTCACTTTCTGCCATAAGGGTGGTGTCATCTGCATATCTGAGGTGATTGATATTTCTCCCGGCAATCTTGATTCCAGCTTGTGCTTCTTCCAGCCCAGCATTTCTCATGACGTACTCTGCATAGAAGTTAAATAAGCAGGGTGACAATATACAACCTTGACGTACTCCTTTTCCTATTTGGAACCAGTCTTTTGTTCCATGTTCAGTTCTAACTGTTGCTTTCTGACCTGCTTATAGGTTTCTCAAGAGGCAGGTCAGGTGGTCTGGTATTCCCATCTCTTTCAGAATTTTCCACAGTTTATTGTGATCCACATAGTCAAAGGCTTTGGCATAGTCAAGAAAGCAAAAATAGATGTTTTTCTGGAACTCTCTTGCTTTTTCAATGATCCTGCGGATGTTGGCAATTTGATCCCTGGTTCCTCTGCCTTTTCTAAAACCAGCTTGAAAATCTGGAAATTCATGGTTCACGTATTGCTGAAGCCTGGCTTGGAGGATTTTGAGCATTACTTTACTAGTGTGTGAGATGAGTAAGAAAAATCTCAAAATGGATTAAAGACTTAAATATAGGACCTGAAACTATAAAACTTCTGAAAGAAACCATAGGCAGTACACTCTTTGACTTTGGTCTTAGCAGTATTTTTTGGATATGTCTCCCCAGGCAAGGGAAACAAAACCAAATATAAACTGGGTATCATGAAATTGAAAAACTTTCCAATAGCAATGGAAACTATTAACAAAGCAAAAACATACCTACTTGAATGGGAAAAGATATTTGCAAATGATATACCTGACAAGGAGTTAATAGCCACAAATGTAAACTCAACTTCAAAAAAACAAAAGACTCAACATAAAGAAAAATAGGCAGAGGACTTAAATAGGCATTTTTCAGAAGATGGAGATGGCTAACAAGCATATGAAAAGATGCTCACAACTACTATTCACTGGGAAAATGCAAATAAAAACCACACACACACACACACACAATACTACCTTATACCTGTCAGAATGGCTGTTTTCCAAACAACACAAAACAAATGTTGGTGAGAATGTGGAAAAAAGGGAACCCTCTTGCACTCTTTGTTGGTGGGAATGTAACTTCTTGTCCCTGCTATTAAAAATGGTATAGAGATTCCTCAAAAAATTAAAAAAATAGAACTACCATACTATCCAGCAGTTCTACTCCTGAGTATTTATCTGAAGAAAAGAGAAACACTAATTTTAAAAGGTGTATGTACCCTCTCTGTTCATTGCAGCATTATTTACAGTAGCCAAGATGTAGAAGCAATGTTAATCCCCAAAGTAGATGAGTAGATAAAGAAGATGTGGTGTATATATGTACCAGACACATTCAGTGGAATATTATTAAGCCATAAAAAAGAATGAAATCTTTCTATCTGTGACAACATGGATGGACCTAGAGAGTATTATGTTAATTGAGAAAGGGAAATACTGTATAATTTCACTTACTTGTGGAATCTGAAAAACAAAACAAATGAACAAATATAACCAAGCAGAAGCATATATACAGAGAACAAACAGAATACTTCCAGAGGGAAGGGATGTTATAGAGGAGAGAAACAGATGAGGGAGATTAAGGGGTACTAACTTTCAATTACAAAATAAACAAGTCAGGTATGAAATGTATAGTGTTGGGAATATAGTCAACAATTACATAATATCTTCATATGGTGACAGGTAACAACTGGAATCATCATGGTGATCATTTTGCAATGTATAAAACTATTGATTCACCCTGTTGTATACCAAGGACTAACACAGTGATGTAGGTCAATTATTCTTCAAACAAACAAACTCTTTGCAAATGAGATTAGATTTGTGGCTACCTTTGGCAGGAGAGAGGGAGGGATTGGATGAAGGTAGTCAAAAATTACAAACTTCCAGTTATAAGATAAAGAAGTATTAGGGATATAAGGTACAACATGATTAAATAATTAATACTGCTGTACATTATAAACAAAAATTAAGAGAGTAAACCCTAATAGTTCTCATCACAAGGAGAAAATTGCTCTTCTATTTCTTTAGTGTTGTATCTAGATGAGATAATGCATGTTCACTGAACCTATTGCAGAAATCATTTCATTATGTATGTAAGTCATTATGTTCTACATCTTAAGCTTACACAGTGATGTATGCCAATTATACCTCAATATAAAAAATACATCTACCAATAACAACAAAAGAACAGCTAAAGGAAAAATCTTCAAAAAGAAATGATAAAAAGAAGAATCTTGGAGCAACAGGGAGAACAAAACGAAGATAGAAAATGGAAAGAAAAGTAATATAAGTACAGACTATCCTTCTCCTTATCAGTTTTATAAATCATATCTGACAAATGAAACAAAAATTATAACACCAGCTGATACTCAAGACTTCCCCATATTTAAGTGTGGGGAAGGGGAGGGACCTACAGAGGTAACGTTTCCATACTTCACTTGAAGTCGTGGTAAGGTGATGTGGTAATAAGGAGGTGATACATGTTTAAAAGAGGCAACAGGAAGAATCCTTGTGGTATTATAAATATTCTGTATCTTGACTATGATGATTGATCTATGAACCTATGCATGTGATTAAATTGCACATGAAATCACATAGATGAGTACAAGACAGATGCAGACATCTGAATAAGATTTGTGAATTGTATAAATATCACTATAGTGACTCTGATTTTATACTATAGTTTTGCAAGATGTTACCACTTGGGTAAAGGACACGTGGGATCTCTGTGTTATCTTTTATAACTGTATGGTAGTCTATAATCATCTCAAAATGAAAACTTAAAAAATTACTCAGCCATGACCCTAAAAGTCCTATAAATACCCTTCCATAGCGTCCTCCTTTTTAGACACCACTAAAACTGTCAAGACAGAGTTCTCCTTGCTGCATTAAGTTTAATAAACTCAGTTTTTTCCAATTAAAAAGAAGAAAAGACAGTGTCACTGACATGTACATATATTTCCAAGTTTCCAGAATGTGCTCAAATTCTTACTAAATGAATTCCATATTTTCTACTAGTCCCCAACCACAGGAAGACTTTACATATTCAACTCAGTGAACATTCTTATGGAATAGTTGCGTCATAAGCATTCTGGAACGTTGACTCAATTTGGGGGCTTTTAAGTCTGAATCAGTTTTGACTGCTCTTTTTAAAAGTAAGTGCCTCTTGATCATCAAAGCAATGCTCCCTTAAACCGCTTCATATAACAAAGCCTTGGCTCTGCATCTACACATAGAATCACAAGAATGCAAAGGATACAAAAGATAATCAAAGAATATATAGCTTTAACAATCAAGCCAACAGATAATCCTGAACATGTACAAAACATTCCTTTTATTCCATTTTGCCTTATTTTCCAAATCAAATGCAATCAGCAGGGTGGGAGAAGGATGGAGAAGATCTGAATTTTATTTTTTGTTCTTTTAAACTTATGGTCATTTTCTTAACAGGTGATGGTCCTTCAGCTTAGACTTATGTATACTATGAGACCATCTCTCCCATTAGAATCACTGGAGAGCAGCCACTTCCCTTCTGGTACTTCTTTCTCTTGTTTTCATACTGTGGTCTGTGTCCCTTTACCACCTTTGCACCTCTATCTTTGGAAACACAGTTTTCATAGTAGGTCCCCATCATGGGTAGGCTCTGCCTTCCTTCCACGAGTAATGTGTCTATTACATAGATACTTTATATTGTGAAGGAGGACCCTCCTTGTCTTTTTTTTATTATCTTGCTGAATACATCTAACTTCGTCTTGACAAGGGCATAGTAACTGCCACTGCCATACAATGTGCCTTCCTTAAGAAGGCAGGAAGAAACAGAGAAATAATGTGTCACTCGCTAAGTTGGCTTATCCATTAAATAGTCTGAAAGTGAAAGTCACTCAGTCGTATTCAACTCTTTGTGACCCCATACACACCATGGAATTCTCCAGGCCAGAATACTGGAGTGGGTTGCCTTTCCCTTCTCCAGGGAATCTTCCCAACCCAGGGATTGAACCCAGGTCTCCCGCATTACAGGCAGATTCTTTACTAGTTGAACTACAAGGGAAGCCCGTTAAATAATCTACATTTCTCTGAAGAATGGGACTTCCCAGGTGGTGCTAGTGGTAAAGAACTGCCTGTCAATGCAGGAAACGTAAGAGACTCAGGTTTGATCCCTCGGTTGAGAACAGCCCCTAGAGGAGAGCACGGTAATCCACTCCGGTATTCTTGCCTGGAGAATCCCATGGACAGATGAGCCTGGTGGGCTATGGTTCATGGGGTTGCAGAGTTGGACACATCTGAAGCAACTTAGCATGTATGCATGTCTAAAGAATATTTTGTGATCAGATAAAACATCAGGTATATCTCACAGTCTTACTGGAAATTTAAATGATCACAATTATGACTTTTTACGCAAATTCATAAACTTTGGATTTTAGACATAAAAGAAATGTAAGTACTGATGAATTCTGCTATTTATAACCTTGAGTTTGGGCACTAAATATAAATATAGCTCCATGAATTTCATGCTAGGAATATAATGGAAAAGAAGCAAAACCTAACATGTCTATATTATCTTACATACTTATAACAAATTTATATAGATAAAGATAAGAATGAAACTTTGTCAGACATGACTGAGCAACTGAACTGAACTGAAATTAATTAAACAAAGGGGCCATGAATTTGCCTTAGTAGCCTACTTCAGCAATCCAAAACCGAAGCCTGCAATAGGGCTTCCCAGAGTTGGACTGTGAAGAAAGCTGAGCACCGAAGAATTGATGCTTTTGAACTGTGGTGTTGGAGAAGACTCTTGAGAGTCCCTTGGACTGCAAGGAGATCCAACCAGTCCATTCTGAAGGAGATCAGCCCTGGGATTTCTCTGGAGGGAATGATGCTAAAGCTGAAACTCCAGTACTTTGGCCACCTCATGTGAAGAGTTGACTCGTTGGGAAAGACTCTGATGCTGGGAGGGATTGGGGGCAGGAGGAGAAGGGGACGACAGAGGGTGAGATGGCTGGATGGCATCACTGACTCAGTGGACATGAGTCTGAGTAAACTCCGGGAGTTGGTGATGGACAGCGAGGCCTGGCGTGTTGCGATTCATGGGGTTGCAAAGAGTTGGACATGACTGAGCGACTGAACTGAACTGAACTGAACTGGTGGCTTGCCGGGAGCCAGCGTGAGGAACTCCGCCCATGGCAAAGGTCATGAGGAAGGAGACTTCGGCATATGCAAAGGTGGGATCGAGCCTCAGGAAACCTCCTGTTCCCGAGCATCTACCCCCAAAACCAGAGTCTCACCTACACCTCTGACTTTACAGGGGTCTGTCCCCCACCACCTCTCTCGGATAGGAGTTAACCTACAGCTCCAGTCAATAAGAATTCCTGGGTTTGACAAGCCTGTCTCAGGTCAAACTTCTCTGCTGGCAGACTAGCTTGTGTGACAGGATTATCCACACTCTTGCTACTATGTACATGATCGTTTACAACATCTCAACCATAAACAGCACAGAGAGTTTGGAGTATTTTTAAAGTCTTAGTTAGCATCCGGTTTTTCTGAAGATAAAAATCATGTTATTGAAGGGTTTTTCATTTATTGGGCCAATATTTGCTGCTAAGTCTCCATATCCCCTGCCCTTATACACATTAATGAATACAACTAGCATATAGGAGAAATAAGTATTAACCTTTAAGATTAATCATGTTAAACCTTAGGCTAAGTAAATTCCTTTCTTAATTGTAACCTACTACACCCTCATCCTATAGGAATGTAACTTTATCTGGTACCTTCAGAGGGTGGTGCCTGGTTTAAGAAAAATCACCCCTGGAAAATAAGTTTCTGGTTGACTGACTGTTATCAGAAAGAAAGGATCATAGAATGTTAGCAGGCCCCCTGGCCAGAAGATGATGTAAAACCCCTAAGACCTTTTTGTATACATTTATATGAAGCACCTGATTTTGATAAAGGTCAGGACTGCTGACCCCCACATGACTTTAAAATTTCCATTTGTTCCTATGTGTAACAAAAGGCATACAAGCAAACCTGAAAATAAAGAAAACGGATCAGTTTCTGGAAAGACTGATTCCCCCGTGTCGTTCTTTCTTTCCCCTTCTGGCTGAATTCCCATCTGGAGTGTGGCTGCCCGCCATGTCTACTTACTTACCCTGGCTTCTAAGACCCAAGGCGGGGCACCCTCCACTATTCAAGTGGGCGCTGGTGGCCTACATAGATGGTGCAAATTCCTTGTCTTGGAGTTTTATTGGTATTCCACATAAACCAAGTTATTCAGCCTCTTTTTCTCCACTAATTTTCCTACTACACTATTCTTTTCTAATCTCTCTTTATATTTCTAATTAAATAGCTTTTTCCTAGGATGCTGATTCCGTCTCCCCTTCGGGTTACCCTGGACCTACCAGGGCTGGACCCCAGCAGTGGCTTAGACGGTGAAGAATCTGCCTGTAGTGTGGGAAGTCTGGGTTCAATCCCTGGGTTGGGACAATCCACTGGAGAAGGGAATGGCTACCCACTCCAGTATTCTCGCCTGGAGAATCCCCATGGAGAGAAGAGCCTGGAGGGCTACAGTCCACAGGGTTGCAAAGTGTCAGACAGGACTGAGCAATTAAGCACAGCACAGCAAGCCTACAATACCTCAAGGATAATAAATAGAAATGGGACAACCCATCACAAAAAACCAGGTAAATTTTCCCAAGTAAGGTAACCACTAAGCAACAGCCATTCAAATAATTTCCTTGCTTTACTTCCACCTCTTCCATGTAAGAGTCTTTTCCTAGCCTGCCTCAGTGGAATGCTCCCAAATGTTTTCAATTTGATGATGCCTGATTCCAACAGATTTATAAAATTACATTTATTTTTAATTGATTGATGATTACTTTATAATATTGGTTTGATTTCTGTCATACATCAACATGAATTAGCCATAGATTTTTGCACTAGTAAACTTCAAAAAAAATTTTTGGTTGTTGCATTTTTCTTTCTTTTTTTTATTTTTTAAATTATTAAAGTATGATAACACATTTACAGGAGACTTAGAAAATACAGAACAAAGTTACATATGTTCCACTATATGTTACAATCATTTTTTTAAGTAGATAAAAATTTTCAGTTGGAGTTTCAATATCAAACTCTCAAAAATTAATAGAATATATAGAAAAGTAAAAGAATATAGCAGACCTGAAAAGCACTATGAATCAATTCAACATAATTAAGATTTATACAATTTTCACACCACAGCAAGATACAAATCCAACTTTCCATAGACTATAAACCAGGAGACATTGGAACATATCCAGAGACATACAACAAGGTGCAAAAATGTAATGGTCCAAAGGTATTGAAATCACAGAGTCTGTTCTCATCACTGTGGAATTATGTTAGAAATCATTATCAAAAAATATTTGAAAATAACCCATATATTTTCAAGTGCAATGTGACAGTTACCAAGCAAGATCTTTGACTTAGCCATTGAAAGCCTCAAAGTTAGAAAGCTGAAAAACACAGGGGACAATGGCAGAGAAGAAATCATTTAAATGAGAAATTAATATCAAAGATACTTTAAAAACCCCATGTACTTGGAAATTAAATGTCCACTTTTAAATAATGGGTGTATCTAAAAAGGCATAACAAAGAAAATTAAAAATATTTTTGTGACAGAATAAAAATGAAAACAATTTATCAGAGTTTGTTGCGTGCAGATGAAACTACTCAGTGCGACTAAATACAATGTGGAATGTTGAATAAGGTGAATTCATGTCAATGTTTGGCAAAACCAATACAGTAATGTAAAGTAAACTAAAGTTAAAATAAAAATTAAAAAAAGAAAACAAATAATGGACACTACCATAAAATTTTGTAAAATTTGAGCAAAATCTGTACTTTAGTTAATACTGTATCACATGTTATTTTCCTGTTTGTTTGTTTTTTATTTTTACAACATAGTATTTCTTTATATTCTCAGAACTGGATTAGAAGTTTCAAGCCTTATTCAGCTTACCTTTAAATCACTAAGATAATAAGCTTTCTGGACTTTTAGCAGTAAGACTAGATGACAGAATAAGTGGAACTACATCAAAGTTTTGAGTGAATGTAAATTAGAAACCTAGCATTCTATTCGTGCTTAGTCACTCAATCATGTCCGACTCTTTGTGACCCCGCGAACAGTAGCCCACCATGGGATTCTCCAGGCAAGAATATTGGAGTGGGTTGCTAGCCAAAATATGCCTCCGTTTGTCTTTCAACAGAGAGAACTGTTCCTAATCTTTTAAGCTGGAATGTGACTAGCCTTTTTAGTGGCAGCAGTGGTAACTGCCACACAGTAAACAAATTATAAAATTAGAATGACTGATATTCAAATTCAAAGCAAGTCCTTTTCAACCACTCAGTGTTGAAGTCAGATAGGATTGAGTTTGAATCTAGCTTGACCAGAAGCTCTGTGACCTTGGACAAATTATGTAACTTCTCCAGGCCCTAAGTTCCTTATCTATAAAATGGGGGTGATTATAGTATTTCCCAAATAGAACTGTGGGCAATAAATGCAGAGTACTTAAAAATTCCTAGCAGGTAGTATTTTAAGTATTAGCTCTTATACTGTTACACTTTTTATTACTTGCCCCATTCCTGCTTTTCTGCTTTCTTTCTGGCAGAGTTACTAGCACTGTAAGTACGGCGCTCATCCACCCTGTTGGCTCCATACCTGTCGTCTTACCCCTCTGTCACTGACACCAGCGCAAACCGAGTGGGAGATGCATCTTGGTTTGGGCACGTCACAAGGTGGGTGGAGGCTGTCAGATCCAGCCAGCCGACACATTCCCAGCGGACCACCACCAACTAGCCCAGTGCTCACACAGCTCACAAACCCAGTCCTAGAGCCAGAACACGTCGTCACTCAGAGATGTCCCTTTCCTAATACGGGGCAGTGACGGTTCACGGCACTTTGCCTTTAAAACTCTACCCCCTTTCTCCTACCTTGAATTTCCTGCCAAGATCCTACCCAGGCTCTGTGCTGGATTAAATTCCCTGCTTGGGAGGAAAAAGTTTTACTCAGTAGTCAATGTTTAGTCTCTAATAGATTTTTTTTTTGTCTTAAACAGTATGTGTAATAATAACAGATTCTCGATGTATTTATTTTTCTCCTTGAAAGCTGTGTTAGATTGATGTAATATCAATATCAATATCAATATCCTATTACAAATTTCCACAAACTCAGTGGTTTAAAAAACACAAGCATATGCTTACAATTCTGAAGGTCAGAAGTCAGAAGGCAGTTTCACTGGTCAAGATGTTGACAGCCCTGGTTGCTTCATGAAGTTCTGAGGGGGGAGTTGGTTCCCTTGCCTTTTTCAGCTGTAGGGACTTCCTATATTCCTTGTCTCATGGCCCCTTCCTCCACTTCAAAGTACATCTCTCTACTTCCATTGTCACAATATCTTCACCTGTAACTCCTGTGTGCCTCTTACAAAGACCATTATGATTACAGTGTGCTGGCTGAATAACCCAGAGTGATCTCTCCATCTCAAGAATCTTTATTCATTCACATCTATAAAGATTTTCTTACCATATAAGGTAATACAGGTTCGAATTGTGATGCTAGAGAAGACTCTTGAGAGTCTGTTGGACTGCAAGAAGATCAAACCAGTCAGTCCTAAAGGAAATCAACCCTGAAAATTCATTGGAAGTACTGATGCTGAAACTGAAGCTCCTCCAATAGTTTGGCCACCTGATGGGAAGAACTGGCTCAGTGGAAAAGACCTCAATGATGGGAAAGATTGAAAGCAACAGGAGAAGGGAGCAACAGAGGAAGAGTTGGTTTCACCAACTCAGTGGGCTTGAGTTTGAGCAAACTCTGCAGTGAAGGACAAGGAAGCCTGGCACACTGCAATCCACAGCATGCAGAGTTAGACACGACTTAGTAAATGAACAACAATACAGGTTCCAGGGATTATGAGATGAACATACTTGGGTGGTCATTAATCAACTAACCCTAAATGT
Organism: Redunca redunca; assembly: GCA_006410935.1. Classification (NCBI taxonomy): domain Eukaryota; kingdom Metazoa; phylum Chordata; class Mammalia; order Artiodactyla; family Bovidae; genus Redunca; species Redunca redunca. Next base: position 373,161 of record SJYQ01000489.1, on the reverse strand, counting down.
ATTTCACCTCAGAGAACAAAATAAAAAAGGAAAAAAGAAGAAGGAGAGGAAGGAGGAAGGGAGAAGGAGGGAAGGAAGGAGGGAAAAGTGAGAGAGAGAGATGGAACGATAAAGGAGATTTTGCATCACAGGACAAAATCAAATCATACACAGCTCTTCTTTGATGAAGCATAGAAAGAAGCAACCTTCATCATGACCAGATGGAGTTCATGTTCTTTCAATAAAAGAGATATGATTTTCTAACATAAAAGAAGAAAAAGGGCAGGCAGGGGAGTAAAGCAGGTAACACAAAAGCTGTCCAATTTGAGAAGTACTGTCATCAAGCAGAGTATGAATTGCTTAGAGAAGAATTTTAAAAGAGCCCCAGTGCAGAGATTCAGAATGAAGGAGAAAATAAAAAGCCTTGTTTTATTGTAACTAAAGTGAAACCCTGAATGGCAAGAGCCCTTCAAGTAATCCTTTTCCTATCCATGCTTGCTGCTCACAAGCATCCATCTGGTTGATCCTATTGAGAGTTTAGTGGAGGAGAGTGCCACCATCTGCTTGATTTCAGTAATAACAAGTCCAGCAGGATGCTACAGGGGAGGCTTCTGTTGTGGTGTGGTGTGGTGTGGTGTGTTGTGTTCCAGGTAGTCAATGCTGAGTTGTTTGATAACAGCCAATTTTAAGAGATGTAAATGAGTATAAAAGTAGTGGATAGATTCACATTCTAGGGATAATTTTCCTATTAAAAAATTCATTCTTTCCTATGTGGTCAGGCAGAGAAAAACTTCAACAAAGATAATTACAGCATATTAATTTACTCTTTGTGAATCCTGGCTAGAAATTTTAGGGGGTTAAGCTTGTCTGTTTAATAGAGAAACAGTGTTAATTATTCAAAATAAATAGGTATCTGATTTAAGCTATCATGTCATGTCATTAAATTAATCATGAATATGTATTTGTAAAACATTTTCATCATATCTCATGATTTACAGATGCTTCTGCAAATGCCTATAATACAGTCTTTCATTAACATTGCTGAGCTAAATGCATTTTCAAGAAAGAAGTCTTTAAAATAACATGAGATGTAAGCAAAATAACTAAACTGAATTTTAACACGGAAATTTGTGTAATGAGGATTATGAGAAAAATATTCATGAAGCACAAAATGAGAAGACTATTATTCAAATAAAACAGAAAGAGCTTCTATATTTATATGCAGGCAAATGCCAAAAAAGGAAAAATAAAACATTTGAAAAAGGAAATAAAATGGCTTCGGGTTTTTCCTCTCAATATAAGCAATAGTTTAATGTCTAGAAAGTTAGGAGAGTTTTTCCCATTTCATTTAAGTCATATTTGTTAATAGAATGAAAGTAGAAATTGAATGGTTATAATTCACATGTATATTAATATATACACATAGTGCTGCCAATTTCAGTTAATACTATTAGTATTTGAAAAATGGACAAGAATGAATTAGACTGTCTACTAAACTAATTCACTCTAAAGCATTTGGTTTAGATAACTTCGTTCATGTAAATCAATTTATTTCTGAGAACCCAAAGAAAAGGAGAGTATGAAATAGAGATGACATTTTCTGAAATATCTTACTAATGAAAATTGAAAAATGAATGAGTTATACACCTTTATTTTCTTTATTGCCTAGTCAAGTACTTATCAAGAACCCATTCTGTGAGTAATGAATAGATGAGACATCTTGTTAGGTTCTGTTCAGCGTAATCATACAGTGAAACATAGGGAAACCATCTCCTCTGGACCATCCTTAGGCAAAACTACAAAATACATTAAACTGAAATGCTGTGAATACTATCACTACCCTAGTCCCCAGATTCTGGGATCTTTTCAACCCTCCCACACTCAGGTCAGGCCGTAGTCTCAGGAGCTTTCCTGAAGTTCTTTTTCAAATCCAGCACTTGTAAATTTGTCCCATTTTCTCGGGGAGGGGGCAGCTTCCTATGTCACTGGCTAGTTAACTGAGAAGATTGATTCCAGCTGTGACAGATAATACCAGGCTTGTTAAATTTCATTCTAGGCTGGGAAGGCGGCCAAAGCCACAGGACAAATATGGAACATTAGCATTGATTTTAAGCACTTTCAAAATACTTTCATATATATAATCCCAATTTTTGCCTCAGAAAAATCTTGTTAAAGACTGATGTCTCTCCTTCTTGAAAACCGGAATTCAAATTATATTACCTTAAATATAATGCATTGATGGGTGCTTGTGTGTGTGTTAAGTCACTTCAGCCATGTCCGACCCTTTGAGACCCCATGGACTGTAGCCTGCCAGTGTTCTCTGTCCCTGTGATTTTCCAGGCAAAAACCCTGGAGTAGGTTGCCATGCCCTCCTCTGGGGGATCTTCCCAACCCTGGAACCTTCATCTCTTTTGTCTCCTGCATTGGCAGGAGGGCTCTTTGCCACTAGCACCACCTGGGAAGTCCATAATGCATCAGTATTTGTCTTTAAAATATTCATGTATTACAAGCTGAGAACAAAAAATTGTTTCAAGAAATCATAGAATTATTCTTTAGTGTAAATTTTCTGTTATTTTTGAAAAATGAGAGGTTATTTGATAAGGTACCTATGAACTATGAGGAAAAGTTTTGTTTCTTCTGAGAATATCTGCTTAGAAATAACTAAGAAATAACTCAGGAATAACTACTCAGTTTTATCCTATATTAAGCCATCAGTTGAGTGGTTAATCAGAATCCCAGTTGGAACAACAATAAAAAATACTGGAGAAGAATGTTCAACGAACATTGACAAGTAATCATGAAGTAGAATAATTTCTATTTCATAAACATGTTTGGAAGAAGTATTGTACTCCAAGAGTATACATATTTTGAAGTTTTGCAGGGACAAATAAATAAATCTTCCCCACATTACAATGAGAAAAGATCAGATTCAAATTTGGACAATTTGGAGCTATCTTAATAGTCCATTCAATCACAGCACAGTTCATTAAGTAGATTGTGCCACGTTAAGATGGACTTAGAAGCTAAATCAACTGAAAAACAGCTGATTTGTTGATATGACCAGGCACAGGCTTTGAATGTGTAGTAATTTCCCCAGACTTTTATAAGGACTATTTCACTTGATAGAACTTTGCTAATCCAGATATATGGAAATTATACTAAAGCTCATATTTTGCATTATCTGTGAAGAAAGGACAGGCTTAGCAAATTCACAGCTGCAGAAGATTCTAGAAATGTTTAATCTATTTGCAACTGTTTTCAAATACTGTGGTAGTAACCATTTGTACTACTGAGGCAACTAATTTGCTATTAAATAATTACAGATAGATGTGTCTTTCTTCCTTGGAATCAGCAAGATCTCTTTTTGGTAGGGTTTTTCACTTAGTTTGAAGGACTGAATGTACTTGGAAATAAGGTTGAGTTTTTTACACAAACAAGGAGAACTTCAATTTCATGTGGCTGATTATTCCCCAGATTTGGGTATCTCACTCATTAAATTCACCCTGTGGAACATAACAGTACCTAGCATAAAGCTCCACTGCAAAATAATTAATTTATAAAACAGGTGTAAAGCCTACTTCTTCTATTCCTTAGTCTCACTATTTAAAAAATAGGCTCATATGATCTATAATTCAAATACTACACCAGTTCCCTAAGTGGCTAAATTTTACCAAGCTTTGCTACAGGAGGGCAAAATTGGTTTATATATGTTTAAAAGTGATAAATTATTTATCTTTAATGTTAAACACACTACACTCGCAAGCATCATTGAAGATAGTATCCAAGAGGGACAGGAGTTTTTTGTTAGTTTAAATACAGTCGACTATTTCCCTGTTTGCTGTTTTTGGCAGTGTTCGCGGTTTTCTTCCAGTTATATGGGATTTCATTCTAAAAATCATATTTGTAATGCCAACTTCCATAGAACCCAGGTGCTTAGTAATATTGGATTTAGATGAGCAATCAACATTACTGTGATTGTGGCATAACTTTGAAGTATTTTTCTTCTACCATAATAGTTCTCTACTTTAGTACCTATTTTCCTTTATATTGGCTCAAGTTTATTAAGTATAATGGAAGAAAATATTTAGTAAATGGTGGTAGCCAAAGATAAAGGAATGAAGGGAGGGAGAAGGAAAAAGAAGAGAAAAAATGGGGCAAGTGGGAGGGAGGAGTAAAAAACAAAGAGAGATGAAAAATAGAGAAAATAGAATTGGGAATAAACAAATGAGAACTAATTAAAATTAAAAGCTTTTGCGCAGCCAAGGAAACCATAAAGAAAGTGCAAAGACAGCCCACAGAATGGGAGAAAAGATTTGTAAATGATACAGCAAACAAAGGATTAATTTCCAAAATATACAAGCAGCGCATACAACTCAATGTCAAAAACAGACAACCCGATCAAAAAGTAGACAGAAGATCCAAATCAACATTTTCCCCAAAGATATGCAGATGGCCAACAGGCACACGAAAAGATGCTCAACATCACTAATTATTAGAGAGGTGAAAGTCAAATCTATGAGGTATCACCCCACATTGGTCAGAATGACCATCATCAAAAAGTCTACAAATAATAAGTTCTGGAGAGGATGTGAAGAAAAAGGAAGCTTCTTACACTGTTGGTGGGAATGTAAATTGGTACAGCCACTTTGCAGAACGGTATGGTGTTTCCCAAAAAACCTAAAAATAGAGCTACCATATGATTCTGCAATCCCACTCCTGGGCATATATTTGGAGAAAACTATAATTCAAAGATACTTGCACCCCAATATTCAAAGCAACATTATTTACAATAGCCAAGACATGTGAAATCTAAAACAAAAATACAAAGTACTTCCAAAGCAGAAATAGACCCACAGACATAAAAAACAAAAAACTTAAGGTTACCAAAGGGGATAGAGGTGGGGAAATACAAATTAAGAAGATGAGATTAACCTATACACACTACTATATATGAAATAGACAACTTACAAAGATCTACTGTATAGCACAGGAAACTATACTCAATATTCTGTAATAACTTATAAGGAAAAAGAATATGTGTATGTATGTATACAAATACGTATAAGTGAATCACTGGGCTGTACACTTGAAACTAACACAACGTTGTAAATCAACAATACTTGTTTTTTCAAATATGCAAAAAAATAGAATTGGGTATTGTTAGTATCATTACAGGCTTTTGAGAGGCACCTGCAGTTGATCTGAATATGAAAACCAGCGTTACGCTATGGGGAGAGAAGAGATTCATGACTGAAAGGGACCTTAATAGGGCTTCTGAGGTGCTGGTAATATACTGTTACTGCATCTGCTTACTGGTTATGTAGGTAGATTCAATTTGTAACAATTCATCAAGCCTACACATATGATATGTGTACTTTTGATATATTATATTTCACTAAAATACTTTAAAACAAAACATGTGCTACAGGGGAACATGTATTACTTTCCATCTGTTTTAAGTTTACCTGGACAAAGTGACTTTGAAAGTGACTTCAGGCCATCGATCAGCTTCATAGTTAAATAAGATCTTTTCTTATTGAAGAAAACTGCTAATCTTAGGTTTCAGTTAACTGGCTCTAGCTTTTTCATAACTTAGTTGTCTTAGACAAGTGACCTTATGTCTGCAAAATCTCAGTTTTCTGTTTTGAAAAATGTTATAGGATCATTTAATGAGATATTAATTCTAATCTTGTTTTTCCTGAGGTAGGATGGACAGCCATATTCTAGGCTTCCTAACCACCTTCTTTGGGTTTCAAGATCCATTCTTAAGAAAATTTCTCAAACCAGTCCTTGTTTGAAGGAACCAATTTTTTTTTTTAAATAAAGGAACATGCAATTACATCATAGTTGTGAGGATGGAGGGAAGTTAGAGCATTTTGACATAGAAGGAAGAAATAGTTGGAACTCTGTCTAAATCAAGTGGAATCCTAGCAGGTTTTGTGATCTGCTGAGCTCTGGTTATACTCCTTAGTTCTCAGCAAACAGCAAAATCCCCATGGTTCTGTCCACAGTATATCATTGCTGACCCTTAAAGTAGTTTCTCAGCCTTGGTCTGTTGATATATTGGGCTGGATAATTCTTTGTTGTCAGGAGCTATCCTGGCATTGCCAGATGTTTAGCAGCATCCCTGACTTATACTCACTAGATGCCATTAGCACCTCCCCTCCAAACTGTGACGACTAAAAATGTCTCCTAATATTGCCAAATGCCTCCTGAAGGGCCAAATCCCCTTCACCCCATGGAGAACCACTGGCTTACAGTAAATGTCAGAAGCTGAATTCAGTATTGAAAGAATGGAGGGCATTCTTTAAGCTGCAAAGTTACCTGCCTTTAAATGGGTCTCTAAAATTGAATAATAAGCACGTATAATTATGTACATACAGACTAAGTCCGGCTTCTCTAGACTAAACCTCAAGTTTATATCAGTCCCAAGGGTTGTGGCTGGTTCTTCAGACACTGGCAGGTAGTGATTAAGCTAGAATTGGTTTGCTTTAGAAAACTAAAGAAATGTAACAATTATTATATGTGTTATGGTGCCAGTTTGTACCTCTTATGTGTTTAAAAAAAAAAAAAAAACACCTTAGCAATGTTCCTAGTATATTGCAAAAAGCCAACAAATTAAATGTGTTAGTATCATCCCTACTTTATAGATGAAAATGAATGACAAAGAACGTAAACAACCCTTCAAAGCAACATAGCTCATAAGCAAAATGGATACTGAAATGAATTACTTCTTGCGGCCTTACTCTTTGTACACTGTTGCCCATGTTAAAGGCTAATTTTGTTGGAAAGCCTAGAAAGTACCACTTTATCTCCTCTCAGTTCAACTCAGAAAATATAGTCATGCATTATGATCCTAACACCCGTTTTAGTGATTTCAGGATACATGGCAAACATATAACCCAATTTAATCTTTTTGGAATGAAGACACTTCAGTATTAAAATGATGTATGTAGACTACAGGCACTAAAAACATTCTGAAAAACTCACAATGGATTGACGTAGGTGAGGAAAGTACCATGGGATTTTAGGTAGAAACTTAAAAATAGGTAAAACAAGTAGAGAAAATTTAGGGAGAGGCTTAGAGATCAGGAAAACAACATATATATTTCTGTGCAGAAAGATCCCACAATCTGGCACCGACATTTAATCTCTAGCCTCTGCTCTCTTTACAGCCCACACAACTTTTGCTCTCCATATACAGTCAAGCCTGCAAATACTATCCTTCAGACATGTCAAACCCTCTCTAGATTCACACCTTTGGTACAGGCAGCTCGCCTGACCTACAATCACTCTGCTTACTCTGAGCTCTTAATTTAAAATTTTTTTCCCTTCAAATTCAAAATTCAAATTTACCTCCTCATATTTCCTAAGAAAATGCCAGCAACTTCCTCTTCTCTATTCCCAACACCGCCATAGCACTTGTTTGGTTGATTATTTGTGCTATATGTGCCTATATGTGCTCCTAAGCATGTGTCCAATGCAAATCTCTGATAAGTATACCTGTATTAATCCAGCATGACCCAGAATTTTGTTCTACCTTTTAACTGATCACCATCAAAGTCCACTTATACAAATATTTACCAGACCCTTTAAATTCATTTTTAATTGCACAACTAAGATATAATTACAATTTCCTTTTACGTTTTCAAAAACATTATATGTAAACCTAAAGTCCACTTTGACCTCCTCAGTCATAGTATCATTTCCCATTCCTCTAGGTAATCAATATTACGTCTTTGGTGCATATCTCCTTTTTTAAAAAAACTTCAATTAGTGTATGTGTGTGCTGTTTTAAATTATTTTATCNTCAAAGAAATTCTGTTCTTATTTCTGCTGTTACTGAGCATGTGTTTAATATTTCATTATTAAATGTGATTTTTGCATCACTTTTTATCAGATGGTACTTAATGAATTAAGAAAGTTTCTACTTCTCATTTTTTGAGTTGTTACCATGAATGTATGTTAGATTTTATAAGATTCTTAATCAACATCCATGCAAATAATCATATAATCTTCTCCTCAAGTCTGTTAACAAAGAAAATTACCTTGATAGAGTTTCTCATTTTGACCCATCTTTTCAATGCGTGGATAAGCGTTCTCGGACAGTATATCATAAAGTATTGCATTCAGCTACTAGTATGAGAGACCTGGCTATGGTGAATTAAATACACAAGGGCTCATATTCCCAACATAATCAGGTCTAGAGTAAAGCAGTTGCTGGCACTGGTTCAGCAATTTAAGGATATAAGGGGGGAAGTCTTTGTCTTCTTGTTTTTCCTTGTAATCCCAAGATTACCACTAGAAATGTAAGCATCATGTCCTCATTAGAGGCAGGAAAAATGAGGTGAGGGGAGTTGCAGGGAAGGGATTTGAGTAATGGTAGTTTCCCAGAAGTCCTAACACTAAGTTTCTCTTTGCATTTCATTATCAATTCAACCTCTAAAAGATTGAGAGAAATATAATTTTTAAGCTGGTTATATTAGTGATTGGATTAAAATGAGGGGATTGTTACTAGGGAAGAAGGAAGCTGAGTATTTAGTAGATAGCTGATTATCCTCTCTATGTTTGTAATACATTGTCCTTTTAACACATTGCTTGATTTGATTGGCTAATATTTTATTTGTAATTCAGCACTATCACTGGTACAACCCTTAGAGCTTATTCAGATTTCACCAGTTATATGCACATTCATTTATGTGTGGGAGGAAGGGGGTATAGCCCTGCACAGTTCTATCACATGCACAAGTAATCACTACAACAATCAAGATACTTGATTGAATCATTATGATAAGACTCCTCTATTCAACTTTTTTACAGCCACACTCACTCCTGCCTCTGCATCTTAACCTTCAACAATCACTCATTTGTTTTGCATCCATGTGTTTGCTACTTCACGAGTGTTATATGAATGGAACCATGCAGTATATATCCTTTTGGTATTAGATGTTTTGCTCAACATAATGTCCTTTACGTTCATGCAAGTTACTGCAGCTTTCAATAGCAAGTTATTCCTGAGTAGTGTTTTATGGCACAGATGCATCTTACTTTCTTAATCATACAATAATTTATTGGATGTAGGACATTTGGATAGTTTATGGTTTGAGACTGCTGTATTAAAGCTGCTAAGAATATTCATGTCCAAGTTTTTACAAGGAAAACAGTTTTCATTACTTTGGCATATGTATACAATACATATTCCATTTCTAGATCGTGTGGTAATCCATTTTTTAATTTTAAAGGGAACTAGGAGACTCTTTTCCAGAGTGCTTACAATATTTTATATTCCTATTAGAGATGTAGGAGAGATTTGGTTTTCAACATCCTCACCAATATTTGGTATTATCACTATTTTTAACTTGGCTCTTCTGACAGTTGGTTGGTTTTAATTTGCATTTATTTAACTGACTATTTCTGCTTCATTGCCGATGCCAAAGCCATTGACTGTGTGGATCACAAAAAACTGTGGAAAATTCTGAAAGAGATGGCAATACCAGACCTCCTGACCTGCCTCTTGAGAAACCTATATGCAGGTCAGGAAGCAACAGTTAGAACTGGACATAGAACAACAGACTGGTTCCAAATAGGAAAAGGAGTACATCAAGGCTGTATATTGTCACCATGCTTATTTAACTTCTATGCAGAGTACATCATGAGAAACACTGGGCTGGAAGAAGCACCACCTGGAATCAACATTGCCGGGAGAAATATCAATAACCTCAGATATGCAGATGACACCACCCTTATGGCAGAAAGTGAAGAGGACCTAAAAAGCCTCTTGATGAAAGTGAAAAAGGAGAGTGAAAAAGTTGGCTTAAAGCTCAACATACAGAAAACAAAGATCATGGCATCTGGTCCCATCACTTCATGGGAAATAGATGGGGAAACAGTGGAAAGAGTGTCAGATTTTATTTTTNTGGTGATTGCAGCGATGAAATTAAAAGACGCTTACTCCTTGGAAGAAAAGTTATGACCAACCTAGATAGCATATTCAAAAGCAGAGACATTACTTTGCCAACAAAGGTCTGTCTAGTCAAGGCTATGGTTTTCCAATGGTCATGTATGGATGTGAGAGTTGGACTCTGAAAAAAGCTGAGTGCTGAAGAATTGATGCGTTTGAACTGTGGTGTTGGAGAAGACTCTTGAGAGTCCCTTGGACTGCAAGGAGATCCAACCAGTCCATTCTGAAAGAGATCAGCCCTGGGATTTCTTTGGAAGGAATGATGCTAAAGCTGAAACTCCAGTACTTTGGCCACCTCATGAGAAGAGTTGACTCATTGGAAAAGACTCTGATGCTGGGAGGGACTGAGGGCAGGAGGAGAAGGGGACGACAGAGGATGAGCTGGCTATATGGCATCACTGATTCAATGAACGTGAGTCTGAGTGAACTCCAGGAGTTGGTGATGGACAGGGAGGCCTGGCGTGCTGCGATTCATGGGGTTGCAAAGAGTCGGACATGACTGAGTGACTGAACTGAACTGAACTGACTAATGATGTTGAACATATTTTTATGCACTCATTTTCCATTTTCATATTTTCTTTTGAAAAGTGTCAGTCCCAGTCTTTTGCCCTCTTTCTAATTTGATTGATGTTTTTTAAATATTGAAGTTTGAGAGTTCTTTGTGTTCTAGATGCAAGTCCTTTATCAGGTATGTGCTTTACAGATATTTCTCTCACTGTGTGATGTGTTTTATTATCCTCTTAACAGAGTCTTCCACAGAACAAAAAAATTTAATTTTGACAATCAATTTTAAAAATTTTATGGATCATGCTTTTTGGTATCAAGTCTAAGAACTCTTTGCCAGATGTCAGCAAGAATGTTGTAATAAGGACCTCCAACAATCTTCTCCTTCTTAAAAGCAGTGATAACATGCAAACTTGTCAAAATCAACATTTTTCAGAAATGTGGAAATTAGCCAAAGACATTCAATAACCTGTAGGTTTATTCAAGAAAATTGGCTGAACCTTGATAATAACAGTGAACTTTGTGCTATTTTTACTTCTCCTAGTCTTGTGACTCTTCGTCAACCCCACAGTAGCTCTGAAAAACAATGCTCCACCAGCTTACTGAAAGCAACAGCCTAACAGCCCAGAAGGTGAAATAACAGAGTGAGACCATATTTAAAACCCAATTCCCAGATAAGTGTCATTATTTGACTTGTCTGGCAGTTTTCTGGGCAATCCCAACAATAAGGCTTATCTTTCTTTGGCCTGACACAGAGCTGGCCCAATGTAGAGAGCCTTTTCCCTAGAGACATTTGTCAGAAACAATCAGCCACAGTTGTTTAATATCTCAACTGCTTAGGTAGCAATGGAAATTGACACAAATATCAAACAGATCAAAAATCTCAAAAGGGAAAGTTTTGAATGAGATATATGTAGATGACTTTGAAGAGCTCTAAAATATTCCTAGAAATCTGGAAGGCCATGTGCATGCAAAAGGCTCTGGGAACAGCTATGAAAGAGCTGAGAGGGCCCTAGGCTCTCCACCTCTGAATGTGAAGTTCTGCACACATAGGAAATAAAAGTTAAGGTAGACTTGTAAACTTCATGTCTGACATTAAATCAGTGCCTCCCCCAAACCACACAAAGACTTTGTTCATAATCTGAAAGACTTGTTGCTTCATGCATTAAAAGAAATCTTTGTCCAGTCATTAGCTAGCCATTAAGCTAACTGACCACAGACATCGCTGGCCACACACTAAAAAGAATACAGACCTAAAAGAATTTATCCAGGAAAGCTGCTAAACAAGCAAACAACAAAAAGACAATAACAACTGCAAACACAATGATAAACTTTTTAATGTTTAAATGTCCAGTTTTCAAAAGAAATCAATAAAACATGTAGAGAAATGAGAAAGTATGGCTCATACTTGGAGGAAAAAAAATCAATTGATAAAAATTTCCCCTGAGGGTACTAAGTCATTGGATTTCCTGGACAAAAACTTTAAATGAGCTATTTTAAATATGTTCAAAGAACAAAAGGAAACCATATCTAAAGAATTAAAGGAAAATGTGCATCTGTGCCTGTCTCATAAATTTTTGTTTTACTCCAGACATTGTGTATACAAGGACAATGGAGACTGACTAAGATTTTGCGGTTTTTTTTTTTTTTTTTTTTCTCAGAGACTATGAAAGTCTTTCCTCTGTGGTAGCTGAGATTATTATTGATTATTTAAATTCTTCTTAAGGGTCAAGTTGGTCTTATGCTGTTCCTTAGTTTTGATTAGGCCAGTTTCTCCACTTGTGTTCTCTGCATCTAACCTCTCTCACACATCTGTTTTTCAGTATAGTCACTTTTTGACCTGGGAGAGGGTAACTGTACTTTTGAGTCATTTAGTTCACCTTTGAATTCAACTTAGTTAGGGTCTTAGAATCCAGTTATCACATGAATGCATGAAACAGTGTCCCTCCACTTTGAACTGCCTTTCCACTTTTCTTTTCTTTGTAGAATTTGGGAGGAGAGAGCATGTATTGATAAAATTGTTGGACTAATCAATTCATTTGGGCAATTAGGACTCCAGATCTTAATATGTTTCCCCAACCCAGTTGACTCCTCCTCATTCCTGATGCTGAGGAAGACTGAGGGCAGGAGGAGAAGGGGGCCACAGAGGATGAAGTGGTTGGATGGCATCACCCACTCAATGGTTATGAGTTTGAGAAAACTTCAGGAGACAGTGAAGGACAAGGAAGCCTGGTGTGTTACAGTCCATGGGACTGCAGAGTTGTACACGACTTAGTGACAGAAAAAGAACAATCCATCTCAAGCAGACTGATTTTTGACCTGGTTGAACTCAGGCAAGATGTTCACCTCCAGCTATAGAATTTTCCTCACCTATGAAGGGTTTGTTTTTCACCTAAGAAATGGCTACTGCTGTTGGTGTCACCGCGGAAGCAAAGTTATATCACAAGCATCCTACATGCTAATCAAAAGAGAACTCTCAGTTTATTTATTGTTTATTTTTTAATTTTCTAATATATTTAAGTTCTACATTTTTCTCAAGGCTAAAATATCCCACACTGTTTATACATAAGTAGTTAGCCCTTATTTATTCTAAATCTAAATGTTAACAATTTCATTTTGATGTTCTCTTTGACCCATGACTTTTTTTGCAAGTTTATTTTACAACACTGCCATTGCACAAGATGTTTGGCTTTCGTTTTGTTGTCTGAGTGGCTGAGCACACACACATCAGACCTTTATATTCATTGCATTTTCATCAAGGCATGCAATTCATTGGTTTCTCAATTTTTGGAAAAAATTTTCAAATTATGACTCTAGTACATGATTACTTTTAAAGTCTTTTAAAATTTTTGAATGTTTAAAAAACTATCGTATCTATTTTATGTGCAAATAATTCTGAGTAACTACCAATTAGATCAAACTCCAGTATTCTTGCCTGGAGAATCCCAGGGACGGGGGAGCCTGGTGGGCTGCCGTCTATGGGGTCGCACAGAGTCAGACATGACTAAAGCGACTTTGCAGCAGCAGCAGCAACATTTATAATATCTAAAACATCTAAAGTTTTATTTACTTCATGGTTATTAATCTGAGAGAGATATTTTAAAATCTGTCAATATAACTTTTTTGTCATTATCTTCATTGTATTTTATGAGTTTATTTTGTAAGGACCATGGCTATTGTATTATTTTAAGGCAGAGGGTTCCTTTTATGGAAAAAAAGGATGCCTTACCTTGATCCTTTTAATGCTTTGTACCTTGAGTTATTTTCTCTGTGTTAGTACTTGCTAGATATTTTTTTCTCCATCATCCTGTGTCACTTTGTTTCAGATATGTGTCTGGAAAATAAAATGTAGCTTTATTTCTGACACAAACAACAAATATTCTTTAGCTGAACACTATTTATTGTTATTATTCATTTATTTGAACTTATTCTTGCCATTTTGTTTCATGTTTCATATTTATGGTACTCTCTTTTTCCTTCTCATTTTTAACATTTCTGTCTTTTATTGGCCTGATTACATTTCCTTTGTTCCATTTACTTCTCTGTATGTTTTACAGTCTATTTCTACAATAGTGGTTTGCTTTAAAATGTTAATACACATGCAGGATTGGAATTTTTAATACATCAAGGTTTAATCTTTTTTCAGTCTCCCTCATATAAACTTGTATGCCATCTTGAAGCCAGATGTCTTTCCCAGATATGTGAGGTTATACTTTGCTGAAATTTTGGGGGAGATACATTTTATTCACATGTCAGTAATCATTTATGCCTTTAAAATTCTCTTCCTCAGATCTGCATTTCAGCTCCCAATGCTTTGCTGACTTTGTACTTTGGTTCCTGACCTGGTAAAAATGGCAGTGAGATAAGAGGGAAATGTCTCACCAACTTAGTGAGATAGATATTCTAAGCCAGACTTGTGGCAATTAATAAAAAGGAAAGAAAATGAGTAAGTAGTCTGACAAACAAATTTTCAGGTTAAGATAATTACTTGCTACATGCTTAAAATTCAGCAGGAAAATGTTTCAAGGAAAATATATCTGTCCTGCAGGTTATACATAAGAATGACAGTGCAATAGCTCTAATATTCTAAGAAGTAACCCAAAACTGAGAGATTCAAGATACACTTACCAAGTACCTATGACAGTCCAAGGACTGTGCTATGGCTGGTTGTATGATGTAAACAAAACAGGCATGGTCTAATAAGTACACAAATGCGTTTGTAACAGGATACCCCAGCAGAGACAGGATGTTTCAATTTTTCTACTCTTTTCCATAAAGAAAGATGCCAGAAAAATGAATAGAATCATGGAAGAAAGTGTTTCCTTTCCCTAAAAATAAAGTTGGGGACCACGGAAGCAAGGAATTATTCTATTCAGTTTCCTGGGGGAAATTAATTAGACCTTTTGGTTCTAAGGCTTGAGAAAAAATAGTTGTCTTACTCCTAAAGCATGAATTCCCCAGGGGTATGTTAAAATACATATAATTCCACATTCTCCATTCCCCTCCAATAGCAAATTTGTGTTCATCAGAGTTACTGAAGGAACTCCTTTTCAGGGGTGGAGCTGATGTCTGTGCATACCAAGACAAAGCTTACTAGATGTTGCTGCTGCTGCTGCTAAGTCACTTCAGTCGTATCCGATTCTGTGCGACCCCATAGATGGCAGCCCACCAGGCTCTCCCGTCCCTGGGATTCTCCAGGCAAGAAAACTGGAGTGGGTCGCCATTTCCTTCTCCAATGCATGAAAGTGAAAAGTGAAAGTGAAGTCGCTCAGTCGTGTCCGACCCTCTGTGACCCCAAGGACTGCAGCCTTCTAGGCTCCTCCATCCATGGGATTTTCCAGGCAAGAGTACTGGAGTGGGGTGCCATTGCCTACTAGATGTTAGTCCTTTGGAAATGTTTAGGCTGAATAAAAGGCTGGAAAAGGAAATGGATATAGCACTATTTAAAGAGCATCAAATTAGCACATGACTGCAACATGAAATGGTAACAGGTGGGCCATGCCTTGCACTGATAAAAGATCTGCTATCTGGGTGGGCTTATGAAGAGCTGTGAAAACAAGAATCATATATTTGTCGACACGAACAATTAATTAAACTAGTGTCATTAGCAAATAATTAAACCAGGAAAACTAAAGCCAATTCATTAATCATTTTAAATTAATTATGACAATGATGTTAATAGCAATTTATCATTTGCATTTGTATGAACAATTTAAAAAAGAAATATGTATATATCCCAAGACTTTGAAGTTGTTGCTCGAAAGATGTAACATGAATCAGAATCTCCTTGGGAGAGGAGACTTGTTAAAATGTAAATTATTGGGTCCCACCCCCAGAAATTTAAATTGATTAGTTGTGAAAGAGGCCCATGAACCTGGATTTAACAGCCTCTCTTCTCCGTGTACACACACACACACACACACACACACACACACACACACACACAGAGAAACGATTATTCTGAGGCAATTTATTGGGTAGATAACATTTGAAAACCATTTCTCAAAAACAAAACATTAATAAATATAAGAATTGTTACATTATCTATTGTCAGTTAGCATTTGTTTGAATATTTATTTTATTTTATTTTAAAATATTTCATTGTTAGACAATGAGATTTAATTATTTATAGATAGTTGTTGTTTAGTCACAGAGTCACGTCGGACTCTGCAACCCCATGGGTTGCTTCCCTGCCCTTCACTGTCTCCTGGAGTTTCCTCTGACTCATGTCCATTGAGTTGTTGATGCTATATAACTACCTTATCCTCTGCTGCTGCTGCTTCTTTTGCCTTCAGTCTTGCCCAGCATCAGGGTCTTTTACAAGGAGTGAGCTCTTCACATCAGGTGGCCAAAGTAACGAAGTATCAGCCGTGTCCAACTCTTTGCAACCCATCGACTATAGCCCACCAGGCTCCTCTGTCCATGGAATTCTCCAGGCAAGAATATTGGAGTGGGTACAAATTCGTTTCTCCAAGGGATCTTCCTAACTGAGAGATCGAACCTGGGTCTCCGGCATTGTGGGCAGATATTTACTCTCTGAGCCACAAGGGAAGCCCTCAAAGGAAATGAAAGTAAGGAGTAACAACAACAACAAAAAAATAATCAAATTTCTTAGTGAAAAAAAAAAGTCAGATTTCTTACTCCTGCTTTTAAGGAGGTATTGTTGTCACCTGAGCTGTCCATCTATAATTATGGCTTTCTTCAATAATCTGAGGTAGGTGAGAACTTTAGGGACTCCTTGGACAAATTTTGTCATTCCCTTCTCCAGTGGACCACATTCTGTCAGCAAAGGAGAAAAGCAAAGATATAAGCATCTGAATTCAGAGTTCCAAAGGATAGCAAGGAGAGATAAGAAAGCCTTCTTCAGCGATGAATGCAAAGAAACAGAGGAAAACAACAGAATAGGAAAGACTAGAGATCTCTTCAAGAAAATTAGAGACACCAAGGGAACATTTCATGCAAAGATAGGCTCGATAAAGGACAGAAATGGTATGGACCTAACAGAAGCAAAGATATTAAGAAGAGGTGACAAGAACACACAGAAGAGCCGTACAAAAAAGATCTTCATGACCAAGATAATCACAATGGTGCGATCACTCATCTAGAGCCAAACATCCTGGAATGTGAAGTCAAGTGGGCCTTAGAAAGCATCACTACCAACAAAGCTAGTGGAGGGGATGGAATTCCAGTTAAGCTATTTCAAATCCTGAAAGATGATGCTATGAAAGTGCTGCACTCAATATGCCAGCAAATTTGGAAAACTCAGCCGTGGCCACAGGACTGGAAAAGGTCAGTTTTCATTCCAATCCCTAAGAAAGGCAATGCCAAAGAATGCTCAAACTACCACACAATTGCACTCATCTCACACACTAGTAAAATAATGCTCAAAATTCTCCAAGCCAGGCTTCAGCAGTACGTGAACCGTGAACTCCCTGATGTTCAAGCTGGTTTTAGAAAAGGCAGAGGAACCAGAGATCAAATTGCCAACATCCGCTGGATCATGGAAAAGCAAGAGAGTTCCAGAAAAACATTTATGTCTGCTTTATTGACTATGCCAAAGCCTTTGACTGTGTGGATCACAAGGAACTGTGGAAAATTCTGAAAGAGATGGCAATACCAGACCACCTGACCTGCCTCTTGAGAAATCTATATGCAGGTCAGGAAGCAACAGTTAGAACTGGACATGGAACAACAGACTGGTTCCCAATAGGAAAAGGAGTACATCAAGGCTGTATATTGTCACCCTGCTTATCTAACTTCTATGCAGAGTACATCATGAGAAACGCTGGACTGGAAGAAGCACCACCTGGAATCAAGATTGCTGGGAGAAATATCAGTAACCTCAGACATGCCTATGACACCACCCTTATGGCAGAAAGTGAAGAGGAACTAAAAAGCCTCTTGATGAAAGTGAAAGTGAAGAGTGAAAAACTTGGCTGAAAGCTCAACATTCAGAAAACAAAGATCATGGCATCTGGTCCCATCACTTCATGGCAAATAGATGGGGAGACAGTGGAAACAGTGTCAGACTTTATTTTTTTGGGCTCCAAAATCACTGCAGATGGTGATTGCAGCCATGAAATTAAAAGACGCTTACTCCTTGGAAGAAAAGTTATACATAGCATATTCAAAAGCAGAGACATCACTTTGCCAACAAAGGTCCGTCTAGTCAAGGCTATGGTTTTTCCAGTGATCATGTATGGATGTGAGAGTTGGACTGTGAAGAAAGCTGAGCACCCAAGAATTGATGCTTTTGAACTGTGGTGCTGGAGAAGACTCTTGAGAGTCCCTTGGACTGCAAGGAGATCCAACCAGTCCATTCTAAAGATCAGTCCTGGGTGTTCATTGGAAGGACTGATACTAAAGCTGAAACTCCAGTACTTTGGCCACCTCATGCGAAGAATTGACTCAATGGAAAAAACCCTGATGCTGGGAGGGATTGGAGCAGAAGGAGAAGGGAACGACAGAGGATGAGATGGGTTGATGGCATCACCGACTCGATGGACATGAGTCTGGGTAAACTCTGGGAGTTGTTGACAGACAGGGAGACCTGGCTTGCTGCAATTCATGGGGTCGCAGAGAGCTGAACACGACTGAGCGAATGAACTGGACACAGTTTATACTAGGTTGTATATCATAATAAAAACCATTTTCAAACAAATTCTGCCATAATTACTTATTAGCAGGCAATCATAAATATACTAAACAATCTATTCTTTCCAAGTTAATTAAGTCCTATTTCTCTATCCTTAAGAAACTGTGATAAGTACTTTGCATGAAATACTTCTATTGGAGGCAGATGCTTCAATATTCTAACAACATGATCAGATATTTAGTCAGATGGGAAACAGAATTCTCATGCCTAAATTAACTAGCATT
>SJYQ01000489.1:336657-351254 GCA_006410935.1 Redunca redunca | reverse complement strand
ATTACTCAAGTGGGCCTTCCAATTATTAACTTCTCCCTCAGTTGTATCAATTCAAATCTTATAACCATTGTGTTCTTTACATTGACTATTCTATTTTTCAAATCATTTTTTTCCTGTTTGTTCCTTTAATGTTGTCTTACTTTACATTAAAAATACCTTATTTATATTTTACTATACTGTATTAATTCAAAATTTTGTTTGCTCTGATGCTTCTATTTCTGAAGGACTTTTATGCAGTGTGTTTTTTTTTCTTTACAAATCATTCTCTTCAAATAGCTTGTTATTTTATTCTGTGAGGACATTTCCTCTGGGGGTATCAGATATCCTGTCAGATAATAAGTATGGGAGGTCAGATCTCAGGTTATAAAGCCTTATAGGTTTCAAGGGAGGAGAGTGGATATGGTCTGTGATTACAGAGGTCTAGACACAAGGAAAAAACACAGATAATCATTCTTCATTTGGGAAAACTTCTCACTAGAGTTCCAAGCTTTGTTTTTCAGGTATAAGTTGACTTAAGAGGGATGACTCCTTATGTTGTCCTATTAGCTATTGAAAGAAGCACAATAAAATCTCCTGATATGACTGTAGATGTGTGTAGGTCATTATTTACTTTCACTAGGTTTTGTCTGATATATTGTCAGATATGTAACTGTGCACACATATACTTATGGTTTTTGTTTCTAACCGATGAGTTAGACAGTATTACCAAACGTCTCCATGGAATTCTGGTAATGATTCTCATTCCTTGAGGTTCAAATGTTCTGTGCCATGTTACATACTTCTAATTACTATGTTATATTTAAATTCTGAGTCTGAGAATTTGACTCTTCTATTGAAATATTTTTTCCATTTATTTTAATTATTGATTTACTTGGGTCAATGTCTGTCATCTTGCAATTGGCTTTATTTGTGACTGATCTCTTTATGTTTACTTTTCTAGGCCTTCTTGTTTTCTTTGAATTAGCCAAATATGTTAAATTATTTATTTCCCCATCTTTAATTGGTTATACATTCTTTTACTATTTTTACTTGTGTGTGTGTGTGTGTATCACATTGATGTGACATATTTCAAAGCAAGTGTGGGATTCACCACATTACCTTCCCACTGCTGAGGTGATTGCTGAAGCTGCTATCAAAAGGAATTATTTAATGGTCATTTTAGAGATCTTTACTTTATAGGACAGATATGTGGCCTAATGCATCTAGTAAAATGATTAATTTTGTCATTTTCCTGATAATGCTTAGATCCTAGAATGGTTGAATTCTACTTTTGTGCCTTTCATCTTTTGCCCTGCTGTTGTCATGCATGTCAGTTCTGCATGTATTTTGAATTCTACAAAATATTGTTATAATCTTATGCAATCAGTATACATTTGTATTTACCATTTATTGCTTTTCACTGTTTCCTGTGTTTCCACATAGCTGTTTGGAATCATTTTCCTTCTGCTGAAGGGTTTTTTCTTGGTTAGTCCAGCTAGAGGTTTAGACGTTTTATTGATATTTTCAAAGTACCAACTTTTGCTTTCATTGATTCTGCCTATTGATTTCCTGTTTTCAATTTTATTGATTTCTGCTTTTTCTTTTGATTTAAATTGCTTGCCTTGGCATAAATTGCTTTTCTTTCTTTAATTTCCAAGGGGGAAAGTTTAGATTTTTAAATTTTAGATATGTTTCTTTTCTAATACATGCATTTTATACTATAAACTTTCCTGTAAACTTTGTTTTTGCTGCACGCTGCACATTGATAAGTTGTATTTCCACTTTTATTTAGTTAAAAATATTTTAAAATCTCACCTGAGACTTCTTTGACCCCCATGTTATTTAGGAGAGTATTATTTACTGTCCATTATTTTTGTTTTTCAGCTAATTTTTTGTTATTTTTCTGATCTCTAGTTTAACGCCATTGTCATCTATGAACATACTTTGAATGATTACTATTGCATTAAATTTGTCAAGCTGTGTTTTGTAGCCCAGAATGTGGTCTATTCCATTTGAGATTGAGGAGAATGTATACTCTGCTTTTGCTGGATGGAATGTTCTATAAATGTCAATTAGAACAAAGTGATTGAAGCTGCTCTTTCATGTAATTCTATCGTTACTGATTTTTTCACTGTTGGAATAAAGAGGTGTTGAAGTTTCCAACTATAATTGTGGATTTGTCTATTTCTCCTGGTAGTTCTATCGATTTTTAAATTATGTGTTTTGACACTCTGTTGTTAGGTGTATGCACTTTAAAGATTTTTATGTGTTCTTGGAGCATTGACCCCTTTATCATTGTGAAATGCTTCTCATTATTCTTAATATTTTTTCCTTGTTCTGAAGTCTGTGTTATGTGAAATTAATATAGCTACTCCAACTTTCTTTTGATTGTTAGCATGTAATGTCTTTCTCCATTCCTTTACTTTTAACCTGTGTCTTTATATTAAAATAAGGTATTTTGGTAGACAACATAGTTTGGTCTTATTTCTTCTTCTACCACCATTCTGACAATCTCTGTCTTTTAAACAGCAAACCTAGGCCCCTCACATATAAAGCTACCACTGATATAGTTGGATTAATAAGTACAAGTTTGTAATTATTTTCTATTCATTATAACTGTTCTTCATTTTAAAATCTTTCTCTCAGTTTTCTTTCTTCTCTGATTTTAATTGAGTATTTTGTTTCCATTTTCTATCCTCTCTTAGCACATCAATTATACTTAAATTTTAGATGCTGCTCTAAATTTTGCAATCTACATGTTTAACCAATTTCACTTTCAAATAGTACCACATTATTTCACAAGTAGTACAGATAATTCATAACAGATTCTAGGACACTTTAATACTAAATATGTACAACATACATATGTATATTATATGTATATGTATATGTTCAGTTCAGTTCAGTCACTCAGTTGTGTCCAACTCTTTGCAACCCCGTTGCAACCCCATGAATTGCAGCACACCAGGCCTCCCGGTCAATCACCATCTCCCAGAGTTCACTCAAACTCACGTCCATCAAGTCGGTGATGCCATCCAGCCATCTTATCCTCGGTCGTCCCCTTCTCCTCCTGCCCCCAATCCCTCCCAGCATTAGAGTCTTTTCCAATGAGTCAACTCTTCGCATGAGGTGGCCAAAGTACTGGAGTTTCAGCTTTAGCATCATTCCTTCCAAGGAACACCCAGGACTGATCTCCTTCAGAATGGACTGGTTGGATCTCCTTGCAGTCCAAGGGACTCTCAAGAGTCTTCTCCAACACCACAGTTCAAAAGCATCAATTCTTTGGCGCTCAGCTTCCTTCACAGTCCAACTCTCACATCCATACATGACCACTGGAAAAACCATAGCCTTGACTAGACCGACCTTTGTAGGCAATGTAATGTCTCTGCTTTTGAATATGCTGTCTAGGTTGGTCATAACTTTTCTTCCAAGGAGTAAGTGTCTTTTAATTTCATGGCTGCACTCACCATCTGCAGTGATTTTGGAGCCCCAAAAAATAAAGTCTGACACTGTTTCCCCTGTTTCCCCATCTATTTGCCATGAAATGATGGGACCAGATGCCATGATCTTCATTTTCTGAATATTGAGCTTTCAGCCAACTTTTTCACTCTCCTCTTTCACTTTCATCAAGAGGCTTTTTAGTTCCTCTTCACTTTCTGCCATAAGGGTGGTGTCATCTGCATATCTGAGTTGATTGATATTTCTCCTATGTATATATATGTATATATATATGTTATACATACATATATATAACCACTACTTCTATAATAACAGATTAGTCCCAATTCCCAATTCCTCTCCCCCATCCCTTGTAACATTTCTGCTATTAATTCCATGTATCCATAAACTATAATCAACTAGTATAGTGTTACAACTATTACTTTAAACAGTTATCTTTTAGATTATTTGCGAATAGGAGAAATAAAGGCTTTATTTTACTTTCACTTATTCTTTTTGTGATACTTTTTCTTTCTTATGAAGATATGGTTTTCTGATCTACATCATTTCCCTTCTCTCAGAGGAACTTCTTTAATGTTTCTTGGAAGGAAGTTGTACTACAATGAATTCACTCATTTTCATATTTCTGAGAAAGTCATTATTTCTCTTCATTTCCATGGATGCAGAATTTTAGTTTGATATTTCTTTTTTCTTCTAGTCATTTTAAATTTGCCACTCCACTCTAGTCCTTTCATTGTTTCTGATGAGATATATGATGTAATTCTTATCTTTTTCCTCAGTAAAGTGTACCCCTATTCCCTTCCACGTTCTATCAAGATTTTCTTTGCCTTTGGTTTCTAAAGTTTGAATATGATATGGCTAAGTTTTATGTTTTTGATAGTTACCCTGCTTAGTGTTCTCTGAGATTCCTGGATCGGTAGTTTGGTGTCTGTCATTTAAGTTGAAAATTCACAGTCATTATTACTTCAAATATTTCTTTTGCCTGTTTTTTTTTCTCCTCATATTCCACTTACATGTATGTTACACCTTTTGTAAATACCCCACAACCTCATAATGCTTGGACATTCTTAAGTCATTTTTCTCTTTGCAGTTCACTTTGGGAAGTTTCTATTAAAGTATCTGCAGTCACTGCAATTTCCTCCTGATTTAGTCTACTGATAAGCCCTGGGTACATTGGGTAATAAGATCTGAGGCCTTTCATGGACAATTTATGTTTAATTGGCTCAAAATTGGACTGTGTTTAATGTTTGCAGTACAAGTAGGTGCAGAGGCTTCAGTTTTCTCAAGTGCCTTTTTCTTCTTCCCTGTTGTCTGGGTTTCTCTAAGAATGCTTTCTTGATCAAATATGAGTCTTGCAGCTCTTTCAGCTGCAATTCACTGTTCTTAATGTGTCACCTTGTTGAAGTAATGGTAAATTGAGGAGAGGAAGCCTGTATTTTTATTAAAAAAAATATTTCTCCCCCCTTGGGACTGAGTCTTGGGGCAAGACATTCAAAATGCTTCTTAGTTCTTCCCCACCTACCCCTGACATGAGACAGGAAGGTCAGAGGGCTGGAGTGGTTAATTTTGGTTTCTCAAGATCATTTCACATTCTAGCAAAATAATGCTCAGAATTCTCCAAGCTAGGCTTCAGCAGTGCATGAACTAAGAACTCCCAGGTATACAGGCTGGATTTACAAAAGCCAAAGGAACCAGAGATCAAAATGCCAACATCCACTGCATCATAGAAAAAGCAAGAGAAAAAATACCTATTTCTGCTTCATCGACTGTGCTAAATCCTTTGACTGTGTGGATCACAACAAATTCTGGAAAATTTTAAAGAGATGGGAACACCAGACCACCTTACTTGTGTCCTGCAAAACCTGTATGCAGGTTAAAGAGCAACAGTTAGAACCAGCCATGGAACAATGGACTGCTTCCAAATTGGGAACGAAGTACGTCAAGGCTGTGTATTGTCACCCTGCTTATTTAACTTCTATGCAGAGAACATCATGTGAAATGCTGGGCTGGATGAAGCACAGGCTAGTATCAGAATTTCAGGGAAAAATATCAATAACTTCAGATATGCAGATGATACCACCCTTATGGCAGAAAGCAAAAAGGAACTAAAGAGCCTCTTGATGAACGTGAAAGAGGAGAGTGAAAAAGCTGACTTAAAACTGAACATTCAGAAAATGAAAATCATGGCATTCATTCCCATCTCTTCATGGCAAAAATATGGGGAAACAATGGAAACAGTGACAGACTATTTTCTCAGGGTCTAAAATAACTGCAGATGGTGACTGCAGCCATGAAATTAAAAGATGCTTGCTCCTTAGAAGAAAAGCTATGTCCAAGCTAGACTGCATATTAAAAATCAGAGATCCTACTTTGCCAACAAAGCTATGTCTAGTCAAAGCTATGGGTTTTCCAGTAGTCACGTATGGATGTGAAAATTGACTGAGCACCGAAGTATTGATGCTTTTGAACTATGGTGTTGGAGAAGACTCTTGAGAGTCCCTTGGACTGCAAGGAGTCAATCCTAATGAAAGTCAGTCCTGACTGATGCTGAAGCTGAAGCTCCAGTACTTTGGTCACCTGATGGGAATAGCCGACTCACTGGAAAAGACCATGCTGAGAAATATTGAAGGCAGAAGGAGAAGGGGATGGCCGAGGATGAGCTGGTTGGATGGCATCACCAACTCAATGGATATGAGTTTGAGTAAACTCCGGGAGATGGGTGAAGGACAGGGAAGCCTGGCGTGCTACAGTCCACGGGGTCGTAAAGAGTCAGACACGCCTGAGCAACTGAGCAACAGCAACAAAGGTCAGATAAGGCTCTGGTAAAGTATTTTCTCTTAGAGAGTAGTTTTTTGTTTGTTTTTCTAATAGGGAATGCTCTGGTTATATTTTAAAATGGATACTTTCATCTCCTGCCATAAACACGTGGAGATTTTTACTCCACTGCTTTACTATTAGAACTTGGCAGAATTTTTAGAGGAAAAATCCAGGAAATGTGGGGCCCCAAAGAGCTTCTTACTCTGAAATTAGTCTATCCTTAGCCTCCAACAGTTCATCAAAATTGTCATTTAAGCCTTTCCACCAGCATGTGGCTTTAGTAATTTTTGCTCCAGATAAACCAATCTCAGCTGTGAGTCCTTCCAGATTTCAGGGTAGCAGTTTGCCTTGTGACCCCATTTCTCTGATGAGTCTAAGAAAAGTCCTTGGTTTCCAATATGCTTAACTGTTGTCTTATTTTAAGGACAGGAGTGATGACTTCCTAGCTTTTACATAAAAGATCTCTAGAATTTTAACTGCTTTATATTTTTAGGGCAAGTTTGTAGGCAACATATTTTTGCAGTTTATGCTTGTCTAGCAGCCTCTTTATTTTACCTTCATGGTGGTATACTGAAGAATATTTTTACTGGGAAAGAAATTCTAGGTTGGCAGTTTTTCTTTTCAGTTCCTTAATTGTGTGTCATTTCACTGTGTTCCAGCTTCCATCATTAGTATTATTCTTCCTTAGAAGGTAATGTGTCTTTTCTCACCTCTTACTGCCTTTAGGACTTTCTCTTTGTTCTTGTTGCCCAGAAGTTTTATGGTGACATGCTGTGGATAGGTTATCTTCCTATAGATCCTTATAGGGATTCCTGGCTTCCCTGGTCACTCATTTGGTAAGGAATCCACCTGCAATGCAGGAGATCTGGATTTGATCCCTGGGTTGCAAAGATGCCCTGGAGAAGGGAATGGCTACCCACTCTAGTATTCTGGTGTCCGTGGAGATGCCAGAGAATTCCATGGACTGTATAGTCCAGGGGGTCGCAAAGAGTCAGACACACTGATTTTCACTTTCACATAGGGATTCCTAAAGATTTTTAAGATATTGAGTTATGACTTTTTCAAGTGTTGCTTCTGGTCCATTCTTTTTCTTGTTTTCTTCTGGGATTCTCATTACATATTTGATAGGCTTTACTTTGTGCTTTATGTTTGGGTTTCTATTGTCCTTCAGTTTACTAATCTTGGTGTATGCTACTTCTGGTTTGATGTTAAGCCTAGTAAATAAGTTTCTAGTTTCAGATAATGTATTTTAAATTCTAGAATCTCTGTTATATATGTTTTCCTTGTTTACTCCAAGTATCTGGTGAAACTCAATATTTTCATGTGTTTTCTACAACTTTTTCTTTCTTCTCCTGAATGGGTTAGTTATAATTGTTTTAAAGTTTTTGATAGCTTCACTATCTAATTTGCATTTTATTCTTTTATTATTGTCTATGTATTCCTCCTTAGCCTGGTCAAATTGTCTTGTTTCTTGGCTAATATTATTTTATTGACTCTTTATGACAATGTTATCACATCCTGAGAGTATTTTCCCTTTTTTATGCTAGGCAGTTGGAGCTGGCTGCTTGGTTGACATTTTAATAAGGCTTGGTCTGCATCTGGTTTGTTCTGTCATTAGGGCTCAGCCTTCAGAAGTTTTTTAATGAGAGTATGCTTATGTTTGGGCTTCCCTGGTGGCTCAGATGGTAAACAATCTACTTGCAGTGCAGGAGACTTAGGTTCAATCCTTGGGTTGGGAAGAGCCCCTGGAGAAGGGAATGGCAATCCACTCCATTCTTGCCTGGAGAGTCCCACAGACAGAGGAACCTAGTGGGCTACAGTCCATGGGTTGCAACTGACACTTTCACTTTTCATGTTTATATTCACTGGGGCTTCTCCTGTATTTGGCCTTTGTCCTCTCAGCAGTGCAGAATGACATGAGTACTGTGATCCTTTGAGAGATTTTGGTGTAACTTTTTAGTTTTCCACACTGAAGTGTTTTAGAATTGTGTAAATGTTTAAAAGAAAGAACGTCTTCTTTTAAGACTCAGTTTTCTATCTTTCACAGTTTTCTATCTTTCTCTCCATCCCATATGCTGGCTAAAAACCCAGCTTTCTCTGCAGAGGCCTTCTGTCCTGCAAAGCCAGAATTTTCAGTCTGTAGCCTCAGTTCCCCCAAATCAGCAAAATGTCCTCATGGTAAAACTGGCTTCAGATCATCAGTTCACTGGTTCTGGTATATTTGCTGGAGTCATTTCCCCTGAAAGGTCTTTGTTTCCTGCAATTGCATTTGATTCATCTCTGGTTTCCATTACAGCTTGTTTGCTCCACACGCCACACAAATTCAAAATTCAGCAAATGTGCCATGTCTCATCTAGTCTCCACTTTTGGCACTTCAGCTAATTTGATGATCCAAAGTTCTACTATTTCTCTAATGGGAACTACCTCCTGCAGACACCTGCACCAGAATTCTGTATCACTCCTGCTGTGGACAGACATTCTTTCTACCAAGGCAATAATAGAGAGAAAGCAACAGCAGAACTCTGGCTCCAGCATTGTTACCTTCCCTCTCTCAATAACCCCAGGCTGCCAACCTTGACCTGGTTAAAGTCTAGAATTGACCTCCCTCAAACCCACCATTTTGCAACAATTCCCCTATTACCCAGAAGAATTTTACACTTTTCTTCTTTTTTTTTTGCTATTTTCCTGCCTAGCTTCTCAGTGGTTACTTTTAGAGAAGGGAGTCAACTATCATGCTGTTTTAGTATCTTGGGGCTTCTCTGATGGCTTGGACAATAAAGAAGCTGCCTGCAATGCAGGATCCCTGGGTTGGGAAGATACCATGGAGAAAGGAATGACTACCCACTCCAGTATTCCTGCCTGGAGAATTCCATGGACAGGGGAGCCTGGTAGGCTACAGTTGATGGGGTACCAACACTTTCACTATTCACTTTTCTTCTCCTTTGTATTCCTTCTCCTTTCCTCCTCTATGACACATATTCCAAAGTATGCATAGAGATATTCCAATGTTTGTAATCCCCACTAAATAAGTCCTTAATGATTTTTTGGCTCTGAACAACCTCCTCAAAAATACTGCATTTGATCATTCATAGCTGGGCCATCTCTGCAATGCTGCAGTAGTCTAAAAATATACCAATATTTATATTAATTTAAAATAGTTAAGCATTAGTAAAATGAATTTTTAGATGTTGATTAACTGCATTGATTTTTCAGTCCCTCATGTGCAGCAATGCCGCTCTTTCAGGTAGAAATATTTCTTTGCAAAAGGACACATGCCACATCTATTTCTTCTTTGAAACTATAACTTAGCTGCTAGCAGAAGTTCCTCAGGGGTTTTAAAAACATCAATCAGTTTCACAGCTGGAACAAAAGTACCTTCTTAGAGAACAGTTTTAGCTATAAGAATAGGCTTTGTCATTTTTGAAGGCACGTAATGAGTTAAATTGGAGAAATTTCAAGAAACAGCTTTTTACTAACAACTGACTTTATTTAAAAAGAAAAAATAAAACTAGAGTAGACATAGTGACTAAACACTTTACATCCCAGGTACTCTCAGAAAGCACACAGTGAACTGTGGTGAGAGCTACTGGGCAGGCTGGGCCTGGGAACACTGCAACTCCAACCCTACAGAAAAGCCCGGATGGACCAGTGCTTAGACAAACGCACTTTATGACTCCTGCTTCTCCTTAAATCGAAAGGTATTTCAGTCTCAGATCTGAGTCTTAACAAAGGAAATCTGAGATCACAAGTGAAGTATTGCTTTTAGTTAACGTGCGTGCCCAATCGCTAAGTTGTGTCCAACTCTTTGCAACCCCCTGGACTATATAGACTGCCAGGCTCCTCTGTCCATGGGATTCTCCAGGCAAGAATCCTGGAGTGTGTTGCCATTTCCTTCTCCAGGGGATCTTCCCAACCCAGGGATCAAACTCGCCTCTCTTGTGTCACCTGCATGGTAGGTGGATTCTTTACCACTGAGCCACCTGGGAAGCCCCCCACTTAGTTTATAACTTGTACCTTTCACTAAAACTAGATTGTTTTTACTGACAAATATGACAAACATGAAGATAATTTTTAAAAGAGATCTTGATTGTAATTTTACCTTTCAAATATTTATTGTAGTTGTTATTACTGGTTTGTTTAGGCAGAACATGCAATGAATTAGTTGTATCTTGGTGGCATTTTAAAGGAAAATATAGTTTTTAAAAATGGATGATTATTTGACATATCTAATAAAGCTTGGTTTCAGAGTAACTTTCTTTTTACCAGTATTTTAAATAGGATAATTTCCTTCCCTATGTCATTGTCACAATATTTTGATCCATATGCAAAAGAATCAAGGGGATACTTTTAGTCTGTTGAAATAAATGTGAGAATGTACTATTGAATAAAGCTTCTTCATTTTATACTGGTTCATACATATGAAAGACAACTACTGGTGCTGTATAACAATTGAGCTATTGCTTTTTAAAAAGTTTATAAATCTGTGTGAAAAAATGCATTCATCTATGGCTAAACATGAAATAATTTGGTAATTAACATTTAATTTCACTCAAAGAATTGTTTAAAATTAACCCCAGAGATTTCCCTGAAAAAAATCTCTCAAACTTGGAAGCAAAAGAGATGCTTTATTTCTTTTGTAGCTTTAAATACCTTCTAAATGTCTGAAAATGGGGAAAAAACTAGCACCATTTGTGAAGATGGATTAATGCTAATAAAATCTCCTGAAACTCTCACATTTACATTGATTGTATAAATATAAAATTATGACTAATAAGAAGCTCAAATGTACGCTGAAAGAACAATTTGAAACTTTCAGTTCTTTATTGCAAATGTTCGCTGGTATTATTTGTCTTGTGTTATTTGTTCTGATTGGCTTTAGTCTTTGAAATTATCCATTTTATCCAGAACTTTTTTGCCAGAATTCTCTTTAAAATTCAGATGTACTATAATTGTCATCATTTATTTAAATAGTTTACTTTTTCCATTAACAAAGGAAATATGAACCGAACTAGAAATCAAGTTAGCTGATAATGAGTGAGGAAGCAGTGGGGAAGGGCAGGAAGAATAGCAAGTGCTGTAAAGAAGAAGAAAGCCTTCCTTGAGCATTGAAATGAAATAATTCTGGCCACTTCATTTTTAATCCTTGCAGATATATTCTCAGATAAGTATCATTTTCTAGTTTTAAAAATAAAGGGACTTGGGATGAAGATTAGGTAACTTGCCCCAGAGCTATGACATGGGAATCCAGGTCCAGCCAACTCCAAGGCCTATGAGATGACTAAACACAGAGGTTTTATTTTTCTGTAAACCTGTAGAGATGAGCTAGGCCCCTCTCCAGTAAAATCTGTGAAGTGGACAGAACTTTGATTTAGTGTCTCAAGACTTTTTAATGTTTCAGTTCCTATACCACGCCATAAATGCAAGTATGTCCATCCTAACAGTGACTTCAAGAACCTGCAGTCCAATCCTGTTTCTTCCTGCCTATCCTCCACTATTCATTCATCTAATTGTTCATTCATTCATGTGTGCATTCATTCACAAAATACTGAGTATTTGCTATGTGCCAGGGCTGTCTTGGCACTGAGGCTACAAATGGACTAAAGGAACCCCATCCTTGCCTTCATGGAATTCCCTCCTAATAGGACCTGAGTGAGAACAACTTTATGGAGGTACTCTAATTACACAATAAATATTTAAATTGCAGTCACCCGTTTCCCCCAATCTCCAATATCAACCTGGTCAGTGTCATCTATCAATCAAACAAAAACTAAAAACTCAAGTCAAATATAAATCTCTAAATTTTATCCTGCCACATTTTCATAAGAGTCTAGATACCGACTGAAAGTGCTAAGGGTAAGGGACCAGGAGAAGGGGAAAGAGAAGTGGAGATGAGGAAGAGCCTCTAGAGAAAGATAGGAAAGGCAGTAATAATCAAAGAAGCAAAAAGGAGAGAAAATGCATGGATAATTGGTCAGGGATGAAAGAAAAAGGCAGAAATAGAGCTAGGCCAGAGAAGTGGAGCAGCAGCAGCCTGACTGGCCAAATGGGCTATGTAACATTTGTCTCTCTTTAAGGCTCTAAGCCCTTTGAGGGAGGAACTGGGCCTTTTTACTATTTCACTGTGTATCATGGCCATGTCACCCAAGATTCTGTCTCACACACAGTATGCATTCCATAATATTTGTTGACTGAAAAATGAAAGGGAGAAATCTAATATGTTGGCATAATCTGACTTACTATTTTTAAATACTACTTAGTGAGAGGGCTTCCCAAGAGGCACAGTGAAGAATCTGCCTGCCAATGCAGGAGACACAAAAGACTTGAGTGTGATCCCTGTGTCAGGAAGATCCTCTGGAGGAGAGCATTCCAGCTCACTCCAATATTCTTGCCTGGAGTATCCCACAGACAGAGGAGCTTGGCAGGCTATAGTCCATGGGATCACAGAGTCGGACATGACTGAGCGACTGCTAAGTCACTTCAGTCGTGTCTGACTCTGTGCGACCCCATAGACGGCAGCCCACCAGGCTCCCCCATCCCTGGGATTCTCCAGGCAAGAACACTGGAGAGGGTTGCCATTTCCTTCTCCAGTGTATGAAAGTGAAAAGTGAAAGGGAAGTCGCTCAGTCGTGTCCGACTCTTCACGACCCCATGGACGGCAGCCCACCAGGCTCCTCCATCCATGGGATTTTCCAGGCAAGAGTACTGGAGTGGGGTGCCATCACCTTCTCCGGACTGAGCGGCTAAGTACACACAAACACACATAGTGATAAGTGATGGGCAAGTTGTTAAATGCATATAACTTCATGCCTTCTGACTCCCACAGGCAACAAAGACTTAAGGAATCTGTTTGTGGCTTTCAACTCTTTGGCCTGGTTTAATGATAATGACAAAGTCCCTCAATTAGCCAGTGCTAAGATTTTTAGCCATGGACTCAGCAGAGGAACATGAATATCTATAATGTGTAAATTTCATAAAAACTGTGATCAACACAGGAATCTCTTGACTCCTTACCCTGATTTCTCAGATCTCCATATGTCCAGCTGGATACAGTGCTTTTAAATCAGGCTGACCCACTCAAAGGGGCTTCCTAGGTGGCTCAATGGTAAAGAATCCACCTGCCAGTGCAGAAAACGTGGGTTGGATCCCTGGTCCAGGAAGATCCCCTGGATAAGGAAATGGCAACCCATTCCAATATTCTTGCCTGGAAAATCCCACGGACAGAGAGCCTGGTGGTCTACAGTCCATGGGGTCGCAACAAGTCAGGCATGGCTGAGCACGCATGCATGACCCACTCAAAGGCACACTAACCTTGTTGGAAGTGATCCCTTTGCTACTCTGCCCTCTCCAACTGCCTCTGCCTCCCTGTACCAATCCAGTGCACCCCGATCCATGGTCTCTTGTCTCAAGCCCATGCTCAGGCATTGCACCAGACAGGATTCAACACTCATCCTTGGACTGTAGTACTTGCTCTAGGTCTGGACTTGAACTTGCCCTTCTGTTCCTTCTCTTGGTTGCCGTGGATAACTCAGTAATGTAGAACCCAGTGGCTATTCCTGAAATTTCAGTGTTTGTTTCTGCATTTCAGCCATTGTGACCTTATATCCAACTCAGACCTACTCTAACTCCTCAGGAAGAGGAATTAAACCCTCACATGCCTAGGCCTCTGTCTATTGCCTGCCTATGTTGATGAACAGCTTGAATCTTGACTCTGGTTTGGACTCCACTGATGGATTCCCTTACCATGGAGTAAGTTCATCCCTGCCTTTGTGCTCAAATGCCCACTTTTCCTCTTTATCCTTTTATCCCCTCAGGTTTGGCTTAACTGTTAGGGTCAGGTTGACAACAGGTGTCCAGCTTTTCTCAGTCAGAATTTTTTACCACCATGCGGTCCTTCTGCTTCTTCTTTTTTTTTTTTTTTATAATTTTTATTTTTACTTTGGTTTACTTTACATTACTGTATTGGTTTTGCCAAACATTGACATTAATTCACCACGAGTGTACATGCGTTCCCAAACACGAATCCCCTCCCATCTCCCACCCCATACCATCCCTCTGGGTCCTCTCCTTGCACCAGTCCCAAGCATCCTGCATCCTGCATCGGACATTGACTGGCGATTCGTTTCTTACATGATAGTATACATGTTTCAATGCCATTCTCCCATCTCATCCCACCCTCTCCCTCCCTCCCTCCCCCAGAGTCCAACAGTTCACTCTATAGATCTGAGTCTCTTTTGTTGTCTCGCATAGAGGGTCATTATCCCTATCTTTCTAAATTCCATATATATGCGTTAGTATACTGTATTGGTGTTTTTCTTTCTGGCTTACTTCACTCTGTATAATCG
>SJYQ01000489.1:306300-336580 GCA_006410935.1 Redunca redunca | reverse complement strand
AGTTTCTTTAGGTAGATATATTCCTAGGTATTTTATTCTATTCGTTGCAATGGTGAATGGAATTGTTTCCTTAATTTCTTTTTCTTCTTTCTCATTATTAGTGTAAAGGAATGCAAGGGATTTCTGTGTGTTGATTTTATATCCTGGAACTTGACTATATTCGTTGATTAGCTCTAGTAATTTTCTGGTGGAGTCTTTAGGGTTCTCTATGTAGAGGATCATGTCATCTGCAAACAGTGAGAGTTTTACTTCTTCTTTTCCTATGTGGATTCCTTTTATTTCTTTTTCTGCTCTGATTGCTGTAGCCAGAACTTCCAGAACTATGTTGAATAGTAGTGGTGAGAGTGGGCACCCTTGTCTTGTTCCTGACTTTAGGGGAAATGCTTTCAATTTTTCACCATTGAGGATGATGTTTGCTGTAGGTTTGTCATATATAGCTTTTATTATGTTGAGGTATGTTCCTTCTATTCCTGCTTTCTGGTCCTTCTGCTTCTTAAAACCTCTGCCTCACATCCTGTGAATATATCTGGAAAACCAATTGACTCTCAAGTTGAGTAGAGTCATCCAGTAGGATTTCTTGTACCTAAGAAATTCTAACTTCCCTCATCTATCTGGCAGAATTTAAGATAACTCCATATCACCCAGAATAACATCTTTAAAAAAATCTCTTAGATCTTGAGGATTGAACCCAATCCTCCTAGGAAAAATCTAGCAAAATTACAGAGTCGTTTCTGCAAATTTAGAAGAATACGAATATGAGACTTTAGCCTTATAAAAGTACTTGATAACTATAGGAAATACAAGAAGCTCTGTGCTAACTCTTTTCTCAGATGGTATCTTGGGATCTTCAGATAAAAAAAAAAAAAAAAGACATAAGAGAAGTACCAGAAATTATCTCTTTCATGACTCTCAATATTAGTGAGTTGAATGTTGGCTTAAATATCTCTAACATCACTGTTCTCCCTTCTCTGTCTCTGGGGGTGCAGGAAATGGAAAAGAGCAGACTCAATTCAACTGTTATTTATTTCAGTGATGCTGGTACAAATTTATTAAGGTGCAAAAATGTCTTCTAGTCCTAATTGGCATCAGAATTAAGATATTAAAATACTTACCTAAAGACTTTATCAACTAAGAAATATTTGCTTACAAAGAATTAATCTCAAAAATATGAGCTGCAGCTCATGCAGCTCAATGCTAGAAAAATAAATGACCCAATTGAAAAATGGGCCAAAGAACTAAACAGACATTTCTCCAAAGAAGACATACAGATGGCTAACAAACACATGAAAAGATGTTCAACATCACTCATTACCAGAGAAATGCAAATCAAAACCACAATGAGGTACCATCTCACGCCAGTCAGAATGGCTGTTATCAGAAGGTCTACAAACAATAAACGCTGGACAGGGTGCAGGGAAAAAGGGACCTTCTTACATCATTGGTAGGAATGCAAACTAGTACAGCCACTATGGAGAACAGTGTGGAGATTCCTTAAAAACCTGGAAATAGAACTGCCATATGACCTAGCAGTCCCACTGTTGGGCATACACACTGAGGAAACCAGAACTGAAAGAGACACGTGTACCCCAATGTTCGTCGCAGCACTGTTTACAATAGCTAGGACATGGAAGCAACCTAGACGTCCATCAGTAGTCAAATGGATAAGAAAGCTATAGAACATATATACACAATGGAGTATTACTCAGCCATTAAAAAGAATTAAATTAGAATCAGTTCTATTGAGGTGGATGAAACTGGAGCCTATTATACAGACTGAAGTAAGTCCAAAGAAAAACACCAACATAGTATATCAATGCATATATATGGAAAGATGGTACTGATGACCCTATATGCAAGACAGCAAAAGAGACACAGATGTAAAGAACAGTCTTTTGGACTCTGTGGGAGAAAGCAAGGGTGGGATTATTTGAGAGAATAGCATTGAAACATGTATATTATCATATGTGAAACAGATTGCTAGCCCAGGTTCGATGCATGAGACAGGGTGCTCAGGGCTGGTGCACTGGGATGACCCCAAGGGATGGGATGGGGAGGGAGGTGGGAGAGGGGGTTCAGGATGGGGGACACATGTACACCCATGGCTGATTCATGTCAATGTATGGCAAAAACCACTACAATATTGTAAAGTAATTAGCTTCCAATTAAAATAAATAAATTAATTTTAAAAAATAAAATAAAGGCGATGGAACTTACCAAAAAAAAAAAAAAGCGAGAAATATTTGCTTAAAAAGGAAAAAAAGATGCAAATTTATCCCAAAGAAACTATTATTTTGAATTGTAGGATATCATTGTGCCTGTGGAAAAGTTGCCATTTCTTCAATATATATATACATTGCTTTATTGCCTCAGGGGAATGTTATGTCTCCTTTTCCATTGAATACATGCATATTTAGTTGTGTTTATATAAGAACAGAAGAACTTTTGAGCAGAAAAAAAGGAGGGACTCAGGACAAGTGTGACTTTCTGACCTAAGATTTATGGTCTCTCCTTGATGTGGAGACAGTTATGCATGTAAATCTTTGAGCACTAAGAAGTGAATCTATTCCCTATGCTCTGTGCTACGTGGGGGTAAAAGAGAGCTCAGCAAGAACAGATGTGGCCATTCGCTCAGTTACCCAATGAAAACAAGTAATTGCCATGGCAACTGGAGAATATTATGGGGGCACAAACTGACCTCTAAAACTCAGCATGCTTTATGCTGTAGGTATTACATATGTAAACTTGCTTGCGGTGTAGCTTTCCTTCCTATGTACACTGAAGTGAAGTGAAGTGAAGGCGCTCAGTTGTGTCCGACTCTTTGCAACCCCATGGACTGTAGCCTACCAGGCTCCTCAGTCCATGGAATTTTCCTGGCAAGAGTACTGGAGTGGGTTGCCATTTCCTTCTCCAGGGGATCTTCCCCACCTAGGGATTGAGCCCAGGTCTCCCACACTACAGGCAGACACTTTACTGTCTGAGCCACCAGGGAAGCCTCCTATGTACACTACTACAGGATTAAAATACTAAATATTTTTCCTGCCTCTAATACCCTCTAGTTTTATTTTGATCCCAAACTGAACAAACTGGAAAGAACATATAGTCCTTGATGTCAGAACTACAAAATGTACTATTAAAAGATGTAAATAAATGGTGAACTATCACAAAAAGATGAAAGGATGCCTACTTACATACAACTCGGGGAATAGAAAGCTCAGGTTATGTTTGAGAGCGTTTCAGCTACCCTTTAAAATAGCTGCACACTGATCCAAAGGTATATTCTTAGTTGTATTTGTTTAATCCCTTTGCCAACCACAGGTTCTTTCTGCTTGAAAAGCAACAACAAAACTGAATGGTTAAACTGATTCCTGAAGCAAATGAAAATGAACAGTGTTGATGCACTAAAGGTAAAAGTAAGTAGTTAAGCATCTGCAATGTTTACTGCTTTTCCTGTTATAGGAACTTGGAAACACACAACAAACATAATTACACTGTAATTACTCTGTGGTCAACAGTCTCCATATTGTGAACAATGTTTAAAACTTAACTTTGGCACATAGAAACCTGGGATTAGTGCAGCCTTACTAGAGAATTTCTCTGAATGTGAAAACAGTTTTCTAGGAGCTGGAATCGGTAAAACTTCTGCAAGTTAGATTCATTTCTAGTCCCTGCCACCTGCTGAGCAGAGTCACCAGGAAGAGCAATATATGTGGTGCCTGTGCCCCTCTCACTTGTTTAAAAGAAGCTAACTAGGTCATGTTCTTACCTTCCCCCATTACAAAGAAAGTTGGTGTTTCTTGAAATATGAGAACTGACTGTCAAATGTTACTCATTTCTAGAAAGAAAGGAAACATGCTAGTTAAAACTGAAACGTGAAATACATCTGTTTGTTCTTGGAGTTGCTTTGTGGTTCAGGGAAACTACCCCAAAATAGTAATAAATAGGTATTGATTCTGGCTGAATGTCCTCATAGATACTGGGTTTTGGGCCATTACATTTTCTTGATTTTAGTTCCAGCTTGTGTAACACAAGAAAAAGTTGATCTCAGACTGCTTTCAATGACAAAATGTAGCAACTTTGGGAATCTAGTCCTTAACCGTACCATATAGTTCCAAATATTTTAAGAATTCAAAGCTCATTGATGTCATTGATCAAAGAAACATAATAATTATAATATATTCCCAATGAGGTCAATTTTCCAAATATGTTTTTCTTAAAAGTTAAATATTACTTCTCAGCTTGAATATTTAATTAGAGCTATAAGTCAAAGAGAACTGGAACACAAATTATTGATATACTTCTTGGTCAACCAGAGGAGACATTATAATTAACATTTTTAATAATTAAGATGTTTTATATATATAATCAAAGTTAAAAGATAAACAACCAAAAGATATTTGCAACATAGTAAATATATTATTTAAATCTAAACTATATAAAGCTCTCATGTAGATAAATAAGAAAAGAACAAAGGATGCTAGAAAAATATGTATAGAGAAGTCACAAAAGAGAAAGTCTGAGTATCAGAAATAGTGCAATTAATGTTATAAGAAAATCTCTCACTCATTATGCTAATGTTTTACATCGACTATGATTATACATTGACTAATAAATGAGGAAACTGAAACTTTGTTCATAGACTGTGGAAGTGTGCATTGGTATAATCACCTTGTTCAACACTTTGAGGGAATCTAGTCATGTTGAAAATATCCATACCCTATAACCCAACAACTGTCATGATGTCTACCCTAATAGAAAAACACCTCTAACGAGGTCATAAACAGACAGATATGAAGTTGTTCACTGAAAAACTGTTTATAACAGCAAAAAGATGCTGTCAGTACAGAAACAGGTTTTAAAATATAGAAGAAGAGCAGAATGGAAGAGTGTACAGTAATAAACTGAATAAAATAGGTATATTTTTTAGCACAATAAATTTTTTAAAAGCCAATGGCAGAGTGACTGAATAATATTCCATTTACATACAATTTTTGAAAGAGCTACAAATTGTATTATATTCATTGATGTGCATATATTTGTTGAAATGTAAAATAAGAACTGATAGAATAAATATAAAATTCATAATAATGAGTGAAATGGCAATGATGGACAATGGACTTTTTTTGTTTTTTGGAAATGGAAATGTACTTATAATTTTGCTTTTATTAGTACTTATGAAGCAAATAATAAAATGCTAGTGTTTATTAATTTCAGCATGTAATTGTCTATAATACTTGTACTTTTCTGTTTTTAATTTTTTCAAAAATCATTTTGGAAATATGTGGTATATAAGTACATCTAAATATTTAGATACTTTAAAGTAAGTAAAGATATTTAGGAATTGAAAAATATATTTAATTGAATCAGTCATGAAATCTGTACTAAATTCTTATGTATTTTTTGGTCATACTTTTTGCTCATGCAAGTGACAACAAAAACTAAAATGAACACACTGCCTCTTTACTTAACATAGGATAGAATGAATTTATTCAACAAAATTAATGAGAATTAAGCATTAGCTTGATATGCAAAATCTAAAGAATGCTAACAAAGTGTCTAGAATTCCCAACTCCTCTGAGATGGGAGAGAGCTGTAGAATAATCTTCCACATATTTGCACATTAAAAGAGCACCTACAAACCAAAGGACCAAAGAATTCATGTTCTGGTAAGTGAGTGTTTCATATTTTTATAGTATTTCAAACTTAAAAACTGGTAGATGTGTGACATTTACATTGCCTAAGAAAATGTAGAGAGAAATATTGTGATTATTTGTAGGGTATTCTGGTATTAAAACAGAAAATTTTAAAGTTTTATTTGCATGTTAAAACTGTAGAAATTACAGCATTTCTTGAATGTTATGACCTTCAAAATAATCTGAATAATCTGTTTAAAAAAAAAAACAAGTATACAGTTACCAGTACTTTGTAAAGAATGATAAACAAAATGACAAGAAGTGGGTAGAAGCTCATTAGAGGATAGCTTTAAACTTTTATGGCTTTAAAAAATTACCTTTAAAATGTTATAAACCATTAAGTAAGGAAAGGGGAAAAATCCAGCAGATCTTTTTGTCAATCGGGCAAGATTTTTACTTTCTTGGTTATCTGAAACCAGAACCAATAATCTTATTTCTAATGTCAGTAAGTGTTTCTTTGAATAGCAGTAGTCCATTTACCAAAAAAAAAAAATGTACTTATCTGTGAAGGAGCTTGATTTCAAATATGAATCCTAAAAGAGTAAATATAAGGTTTCTGTAATTGAAGCCAGTCCGTGTTCTTGACAAAGGAACCAGGATAAAACTAGGAGAATGAAACGTAGTAGGGTCAGAACAAGAGAGAAGGTGGGAAATAAAAATTAACTTGGGATAAAATAGAGAAAAGTGGCTTGGGGAATAATTCAAGCAGGAAACAAAGAAGTAACATATCTGGGAAAAGAGAAAGGAGGAAAGGCCTAGGGAACCTGGGCCTGTTGACTCTATGAGTTATCGTGGAGACTGGCTTGTCTTACATAGATGAAGCTAGTATTCAGGAAAATCTCCATCTTCAGCTAACCACACATGCAACAGAGTACTGTTTTTGTCTAAATTAATTTCCCAATGGGGCTTTCCTGGTCGCTCAGCTGTTAAAGAATCCCCCTGCAATGCAGGAAACCCTAGTTTGATTCCTGGATTGGGAAGAGCCACTGGAGAAAGGATAGGCTACCCACTCCAGTATTCTTGGGCTTTGCTTGTACCTCAGCTGATAAAGAGTCCACCTGAAATGCAGGAGACCTGGATTCAACCCCTGGGTTCAGAAGATCCCCTGGAGAAGAGAAAGTCTACCCAAGCCAGTATTCTGGACAAGAGAATTCCATGGACTACAGTCCCTGGGGTTGCAAAGAGTCAGACACAACTGAGCAACTTCCACTTTCAGTTTCCAAATACTTGGGAACTATTTCTGAAGGAAAGGAAAAAGAGTTCACTATTCATTATGGGACTTCAGTTCAGTTCAGTCTCTCAATCGTGTTCAACTATTTGCGAACCCATGGACTGCACAATGCCAGGCCTCGCTGTCCATCACCAGCTCCTGGAGTATACTCAAGCTCATGTCCATTGAGTCGGTGATGCCATTCAACCATCTCACCTCTGTCATCCCCTTCTCCTCCTGCCTTCAATCTTTCCCAGTATCACGGTCTTTTCTAATGAGTTAGTACTTTGCATCAGGTGACCAAAGTATTGGAGTTTCAGCTTCAGCATCAGTCCTTCCAAATGAATATTCAGGACTGATATCCTTTAGGATGGATCTCCTTGCAGTCCAAGGGACTCTCAAGAGTCTTCTCCACACCACAGTTCAAAAGCATCAATTCTTTGGCACTCAGCTTTCTTTATAGTCCAAACTCACACCCATACGTGACTACTGGAAAAACCATAGCTTTGACTAGACATAATTTTGTTGGCAGAGTAATACTTCTGCTTTTTAATATGCTGTCTAGATTGGTCATACTTTTCTTCCAAGGAGCAAGCGTCTTTTGATTTAATGGCTCCAGTCACCACGTGCAGAGATTTTGGAGCCCCCCCCCAAAATAGTCTGTCACTGTTTCTTGTTTCCCCATCTATTTCCCATGAAGTGATGGGACCAGATGCCATAATCTTAGTTTTCTGAATGATGAGTTTTAAGCCAACTTTTTCACTCTCCTTTTTTACTTTCATCAAGAAGCTCTTTAGTTCTTCTTCACTTTCTGCCATAAGGGTGATGTCATCTGCATGTCTGAGGTTATTGATATTTCTCCCAGCAATCTTGATTCCAGCTTGTGCTTCATCCAGCCCAGCATTTCTCATGATGTACTCTGCATAGAAGTTAGATAAGCAGGGTGACAATATACAGATTTCACATACTCCTTTCCTGATTTGGAACCTGTCTGTGTTCCGTGTCCAGTTCTAATTGTTGCTTCCTGACCTGCATACAGATTTCTCAAGAGGCAGGTCAGGTGGTCAGGTATTCCTATCTCTTTAAGAATTTTCCACAGCTTGTTGTGGTCCACACGCTCAAAGGCTTTGGCGTAATCAATAAAGCTGAAGTAGGTATTTTTCTGGAACTCTCTTGCTTTTTTGATGATCCAATGGATGTTGGT
Source organism: Redunca redunca (assembly GCA_006410935.1). Taxonomy (NCBI): domain Eukaryota; kingdom Metazoa; phylum Chordata; class Mammalia; order Artiodactyla; family Bovidae; genus Redunca; species Redunca redunca. Next base: position 328,476 of record SJYQ01000489.1, on the reverse strand, counting down.
AATTTGATCTCTGGCTCCTCTGCCATTTCTAAATCCAGCTCGAATATCTGGAAGTTCATGGTTCACATACTGCTGAAGCCTGGCTTGGAGAAATTTGAGCATTACTAGCATGTGAGATGAGTGCAATTGTGCAGTAGTTTGAGCATTCTTTGGCATTGCCTTTCTTTGGGATTGGAATGAAAACTGACCTTTTCCAGGCCACTGCTGCATTTTCCAAATTTGCTGACATATTGAGTACAGCACTCTCACAGCATCATCTTTTAGGATTTGAAATAGCTCAACTGGAATTCCATCACATCCACTAGCTTTGTGATGGAATCCACCTTAGTGATGCTTCCTAAGGCCCACTTGACTTCACATTCCAGGATGTCTGGTTCTAGGTGAGTTGATCACACCATCGTGGTTATCTGGACATCTTTTTTGGGTGTTAGTTCTAAAAAGTCTTGTAGGTCTTCATTGAACTATTCAACTTCAGCTTCTTCAGCATTATTGGTCAGGGCGATTTGCCTTGGAAATGAACAGAGATCATTCTATCATTTTTCAGATTGCATCCAAGTACTGCATTTCAGACTCTTTTGTTGACTATGATGGCTCCTCCATTTCCTCTAAGGGATTCTTGCCTGCAGTAGTAGATATAATGGTCATCTGAGTTAAATGCACCCATTCCAGTCCATTTTGGTTCGCTGATTTCTAAAATGTCGCTGTTCACTCTTGCCATCTCCTGTTTGACCACTTCTGATTTGCCTTGATTCGTGGACCTAACATTCCAGGTTCCTATGCAATATTGCTGTTTACAGCATCGTACTTTACTTCCAACACCACAACTGAGTGTTGTTTTTGCTTTGGCTCCATCTCTTCATTCTGGAGTTATTTCTCGCTGATCTCCAGTAACATATTGGGCACCTACCAAGGTCCATCTAGTCAAGGCTATGGTTTTTCCAGTGGTCATGTATGGATGTGAGAGTTGGACTGTGAAGAAAGCTGAGTGCCAAAGAATTGATGCCTTTGAACTGTGGTGTTGGAGAAGACTCTTGAGAGTCCCTTGGACTGCAAGGAGATCCAACCAGTCCATCCTAAAGGAGATCAGTCCTGGGTGTTCATTTGAAAGACTGATGCTAAAGCTGAAACTCCAATACTTTGGCCACCTCATGCGAAGAGTTGATTCATTGGAAAAAACCCTGATGTTGGGAGGCATTGGGGGCAGGAGGAGAAGGGGACGAAAAAGGGTGAGATAGCTGGATGGCATCACCGACTTGATGGACATGAGTCTGAGTAAACTCTGGTAGTTGGTGAAAGACAGGGAGGCCTGGCGTGCTGCGATTCATGGGGTTGCAAAGAGTCGGACACGACTGAGCGACTGAACTGAACTGAACTGAACTGAACCAACCTGGGGAGTTCATCTTTCAGTGTTCTATCTTTTTGCCTTTTCATACTGTTCATGGGGTTCTTAAGGCAAGAATACTGAAGTGGTTTGCCATTCCCTTATCTAGTGGACCACATTTTGTGAAAACTCTCTGCCATGACCCGTCCATCTTGGGTGGCCCTACAAGGCATGGCTCATTGTTTCACTGAGTTAGACAGGCTGTGGTCCATGTCATCAGACTGGTTAATTTCCTGTGATTGTGGTTTTCAGTCTCTCTGCCCTCTGACGGAGAAGGATAAGAGGCTTATGGAAGCTTCCTGATGGGAGAGACTGACTGGGGGGAAATTGGGTCTTGTTATGATAGGAGGGGCCATGTTCAATAAATCTCTAATCCAATTTTCTCTTGGTGGGTGGGGTTGATGGGTGGGGCTGTGTTCCCTCCCTGTTATTTACCTGAGGCCAAACTATGCTGGAGGTAATGAAGATAATGTCTACCTCCTTCAAAAGGTCCCATGCATGCACCACTACACTCAGTGCCCCCAGCCCTGCAGCAGGCCACCACTGACCCAGTCCTCTGCCAGAGATCCCTGGACTCTTACAGGCAATTCTGGGAAATTATGGGACTTAAATTTAGCCTGAAAGACCCCCTCACATAAAAGTGTTCAACCAGAAATTTCTGGAAGGGTCCTCTCATCCTTTATTAACTACAAAATAAACACCTCTCTTTAAAGGCCCTAAAATTCAAATCAACTTATGCTGTGTTTAAAGTAGAATTAAATGTAATTTAAGTGGTCTAGAAGTCTTAGAGGAGTCAGTTAGCTTTTCCTCAATAGAATGAGTTTATTCCATCACAGAAGTTAATACCAAAAGGTAAACAGTATTTGAAGATTTTGGTTAAGAGAAAAAAATTAGGAAAAACATTACTGAAAAGGAAAGAATGTCAAGAAAAAAGGAATTGCCCATATATCTTTTTAGAATTTTATTCATTAAACCAATAGGGGGAGAAAGTCCTTGCATATTAAAGATACTTTTCCTAAGAGTGATTTTCAAACTTGAACCTGCATCAGCATCATCTGGAGAGCTTATAAATTCCTGGGTTCCACCCATAGAATTTCTCATTCAGTAGGTACCAGATGTGGTGGAGAATTTATTTCCATGTGCTGCTACTTCTACTCCAGGAACCTCACTGTGAAAACCGTTGATGTATGAGTTAAACATGGCCAAGTTTGTAACTGGAGTTTTGTAAGCTGGAATCAAGACCGCAGGAGAAATATCAACCACCTCAGATACGCAGATAATACCGCTCTAACGGCAGAAAGCAAAGAGGAGCTAAAGAGCCTCTTAATGATGATGAAAAAGGAGAGTGAGAAGGGTGGCTTGAAACTCAACATTCAAAAAACTAAGCTTGTGCCATCTGGTCCCATCACTTCATGGAAAAATGAGGGAGAAAAGGTATAAGAAGTGACAGATTTTATTTTCTAGGTCTCCAAAATCACTGCCAATGATGACCACAGCCATGAAATGAAAAGATGCTTGCTCCTTGGAAGGAAAGCTTTGACAAACCTAGGCAGTGTACTAAAAAGCAGACATCACCTTGCCGACAAAGATCCGTAGAATCACAGCAATGGTTTTCCCAATAGTCATGTACCAATGAGAGAGTTGGACCATAAAGAACACTGAGCACCGAAGAATTGATGCTTTCGAACTGTGGTGCTGGAAAAGACTTTTGAGAGTCCCTTGGACTGTGAGGGGATCAAACCAGTCAATCGTAAAGGAAATCAACTCTAAATATTAATTGAAAGGAGTGATGCTGAAGCTGTAGCTCCAATACTTTGGCCACCTGATGTGAAGAACAGAAACACTGGAAAAGGTCCTGATGCTGGATAAGATTGATGGCAAAAGGAGAATGGAGCAGCAGATGATGAGATGGCTGAATGGCATCACCAACTCAATGGATCTGAGTTTGAGCAAACCCTGGCAGATAGTGGAGGGCAGAGGAGCCTGGCGTGTTACAGTCCATGGAGTTGCAAAGAGTCAGACATGATTTAGCGACTGAACGACAATTTTGTAATGGAAATTCTAAGAATATAACCTACATATTTCAACAGATTTTTGTTTGTTTGTTTCTAGCCTTCTACTTTTTGGTGGTGTTAGTACAGGGAACCAGATGGTCACCTAGACAGAATAACTGAAGAGTAGGATAATGCCCCTCATTGAAGGTTATTTCTCAATAATTTGACACAAGACAGCCCATCCAGGTGGAGAGTATAGTCACCTAGAACAGATTTATTCACTAGACCTTCCAGGAAAACTCTCACCGGAAAACCGTTGAGAGAATTGCTATGGATTGTCATCACACAGGATCATCCAGACAGAGAAGAGTCAATTTTTAATAACTGGTTGAGTTAAGGAACATTGTTCCAGTTGACACAAAGTTATCATTCAGAAACAATGTGCCAGCCTAATCCACTGTTAGTGTTCATAAAACATGTTGAACATATCAATTCCAGAGAAAAACCGAAATTAATTCCAAGGATCACAAGTAACTCATTGGTCTGTGTGAAAAGAAAGACTGAGAAACATTAGGGATGTCCCTGATGGTCCCCTGGCTAAGACTCTCTGCTCCCAGTGCAGGGCCTACAGGCTCAGTCCCTGCAGGGGAACAGGAAAGATCAGTAAAGATCACTGCCCCAACTAAAGATCATGCATTTGGCAACAAAGATCGAAGATCTCACATGCCACAACTAAGACCTGGTGCAGCAAAATAAATAATTTTATTTTTGTTTAAGAAAGAAACAGACTTCAAAAATTGATGTCAAGTGAGTAGGCAGTTAGAGATTTACTACATCAAAGCTATATAGATTTAAAATGCTTGCTGTTAAAGACATATATTATTGGTACTTATGTTTAAGTCTTTCTTCCAGGTAGATTGTAGACCCCTAGAAAACAGAAAGCATGCCTGACTTGTCTAATATTTTGCCACGACCACAACAAAGTTCTGACTTTTAAGAGGGAAATCCTATTTGTGAAACACAAAGAAGGTCTCTTTTATTCACTCAGACTCAGAAAATATACACTCATTGGGAGTTCTGTAGGCTATCTTATTTCCTGTGGTACAATTTCGACTAAATTCTTAGTTGACTCATTACATCAGAACTCTACTGAAAGTTTTCTGGTAAAATGGGAGTAGGAAACATTCATCTCTGTGCTTTTATATTCCCCCAGTCTTAAGCTGGCTATGGATTAGGTGAAAATATCAAGTGATCCAGGTAAAATACAGAATCTAATCTACATACAGAAGTATATTCTCCACAACCTCTTTTCCAAAAGCTACACTTCAGACATGGAAATTAGTGGTGACTTTCAGCCAGTGATGTGTTGGGTGGGGCTGAATCACATCTGCTGATGAGAGCGGCTGGTGCATACCCCTTCCCAACTCTGTTCAGTGATTTTGAAGTTTGAAATTAGCCTTGGTGAGAATATTTACAGAGATGGCAAACCCTGCATATCAGGACTTCTTGTTTCCTAGAGAGCCAGTTGCTAGACATTTGCAAGTATATGACTGCTTCCAGCTGAACACAATAGTACAGCATGTGTTTGTGGCAAGTCAACAAGTTTCTGGACTGATTGCCCAGAGGGTGTCCCTGTTTCTTATCTGTCTTCAGAGTTCATAATGTTTGGTGAAAGTACATATGCAGTCCAACTGAGGCACTGCTGAACCCTACTCAGCAGTGGTAGAAATATCAGGAAAACTCTTCCCTGAAGCATTTGTTGATTTGGCAAGGAGATGGTAGAATATAAATTAAAGAGGCCAATGCGAACTGATTGTTTTCTGCATGTAGCAACAGCTTGTCCCCAGACCAGTTAATAAATCAACTTTATTTTTTATAGCAGCACTTTAGAAAGTGTTTGTCACTCAGGCATGTCCAACTCATTGTTAGCTCATGGACTGTAGCCTGCCAGGCTCCTCTGTCCCTGGAATTCTCCAGGCAAGAATACTGGAGTGGGTTACCATTCCCTTCTCCAGGGGATCTTCCCAACTCAGGGATTGAACCTAGGTCTCTCACATGGCAGGCAGATTCTTTACTGTCTGAGCCATCAGGGAAGCCTTTAGTTTATAGGAAAAGTTCAGCAATATCAGCACTATGATCTTATGTCCTTAACCTCTTTTAGTTCCTTTGTTTTCCTGTCTCTAAAATGGAGAAAATCCTTCTTTGTTTATCTTGAAGGTTTGTTGTAGGAATCAAGAGATAATACATGTCAAATGCTATGTAAACTTTAAATCAGTATGCCCATATTTAGTGTGAGAGCTATTTCCTAAAAGTAGGAAAGATAGCCATGCAATTCTTATCTCTAGTGACATTTTGAAAACAACACAAGTATTTCTATAGTTAATACAAGTAAAGATTGCAGCTTTTTCTACTTTACTATTCAGATACATCTATCAAAGTTACATAGTAACATCATGTACTTGTTTTGCATAGTTTACATGAAATCATCCTGGAACAAAATCTGTTGCCCGCCAGGCACCCCTGTCCATAGGATTTCCCAGCCAAGAATACTGGAATGGGTAGCCATTTCCTTCAAAGGATCTTCCCATCCCAGGGATCAGGCCCATGTCTCCTGCATTGCAGCCAGATTCTTTACCATATGAGCCTCCAGGGAAGCCCCCAAATAGCAATAGATAAAATAAATTTATCAATCCAAATATTCAGGGAGATAAGACATAGAAGGAAGTGATTAATGACAACAGTGACCTTTTCATTTGAAGGATTTCAAAACACTTTGTAGACAATAAAATTATGGTATTTTTTTACCTTACAGTATTTATTGTGTTTATTCCCTTTCAACTTGCCTCATTCAATAAAATAAGCCGCTTACTTAACTTCCTAGTGCACTTCATTAAATTAACTCTAAAATATCTTGTTAGAGGTAATTTAGCCAACAAAAAGCTCAATATTGTATTCATTAACATCCATTTAGTCAAAGAGACTGTGGTGGATTTACCCATGGATTCATCCAGAATGTGTAGTAAAACTTCAAAGACAGAGCAGTAAATTGATTAGGGGATGAAGGAAAGAAATTTGTTTTTAAAACCTGAATCACCTGGCCAATTAGCATAAAATCAGGCTGGGGATATGACTTCTGCAGTCAAATTATTCTGAGTTCAATTTGCCAAAAGATAATCTTGCCTAAAGCATTGAATTTACAGCTACATTCTGTATTCTGAGTTTAGTACTACACTCATATGTAATTCAAATAGTGGAAGTGTATGCTTTCTTTTAAACTACCACATGAATGATTCTGTATGAAAGGCATAATTATGACAAGGAAGTTTCAGAAAGAAAGTGAATAATTGCTCTGGTACTTCTAGACAGTCACTATGAAGCTACTGGTGGTTCTTTATATATTAGGGATATGTGTGTGTGTTAGTCGCCCAGTTGTGTCTGTCTCTTTGTGACCCTATAGACTATACCACATAGGCTCCTCTATCCATGGAATTCTCCAGGCAAGAATACTGGAGTGTGTAGCCATTCCCTTCTCCAGGGGATCTTCCCAACCCAGGGATCAGATGCGGGTCTCCTGCATTGCAGGCAGATCTTTACCATCTGAGCCACGAGGGAAGCCCATATATTAGGGATACTAGCCTTTAACTTTGCTGTACATTTAAATTTTTCTCTGGTTTCCTTTATTTTTTAGATTGCTTTATTGGCCACTCCAGTGTTCTTGCGGGGACGGGGGAGCCTGGTGGGCTGCCGTCTATGGGGTCGCACAGAGTCGGACACGACTGAAGCGACTTAGCAGCAGCAGCAGCATTGTGTTTTCATCACTCAAAAGTTTGGCTTTTTCTGATATAATAGAATTTGGCAAGTTTTCAATATTACATCTGGATTGTGAGTCATATTTAGAAAGTCTTTTCTACACCCAAGTTTTTGAGGAACTTGCACAACTTGTCTTTTTCTATTTGTATGCATTTTTTATATGGATAACCTGATACATCTGAATTTCTTTTTTACATATAGTGTCTAGTATGAATCATCATCTTCATCTTTTTTTAAATGGCTAGCCAATGATCTCAGCATTGTTGAGAAAGAGCCTATCTTTGCCCAATGATTTGTGATGCCATGTTTGTTATGTACTTAATTTGTACATATGTACCTTGGTCTATTTCTGAAATTTCTGTTATACACTGGTTTTATCTGTTTATGAGTTAATACTATACTGCCTTCATTGTGGGGGCGATTTCATGTTTTAATATCTTGTGAGTCTATTACAGGTTTTCGTCTGTTTTTTTTTTTCTTGTTATTCTTACATTATTATTTTCCCATGAAATTTAATATCAAATTTTCTAGCTGCAAAAAACTAGTTTATTGGCTTTAAATACTTTAAGAATTTAAGAATACTTTAAAGAATTGTATAAAGTTTAAAAATTACTTTAGGGAGAACTGATATCTTTGTGATGTTGACTTCTGTTGAAGAAAAGGGATGTGTTTTCTCTGTACAAATCTACATTTGTGTCTTTTAGGACTATTTTGGTTTTGCTCATTATTGTTAAATTAATTTCCAAGTATTTTAATTTTATTTAGTGATTAAAAATGAGGTGTTTGCTAACATTTTTGCTAGGTGGCTATTTATATATATGAAAATCTGATGTTTTAAAATACCATTTGTATACCTTGCAACTTACTTATTTTTTGTGTTTGACAATATGAAATTGATTCTTTCATGTTTTCTAGGTATACTATTGTATCTTTGCTAATAGGGAATTTTTATTTCTTTTTAATTCAGATGTCTCACTGCTTTCTTTTATCAAATTACATTAGGTAATATCTCCAATACAGTGTTGAATAACTAAATAACAGGCAAGAGAGGGGAGAGTAGGACTATTTCTCTTTACCTTATATATATATCTATGTCTATAGTTATATCTAATCTACATAAATAACCAACCTTGCTTTCCTGAAATAAATACCACTTACCTTTCATTATGTGTATGTGTGTGTGTGCGCATGCATTTAGTCATTCAGTCATGTCCAACTTTTTACAACCCTTTCAACTGTAGACTACCAAGCCATACAGTGGGTAATGGATATTCTGTTTACTGGTTTGTAACTTTTTGTGAAAGTTGGACTATGAAGAAGGCTGAGCGCCGAAGAATTGATGCGTTTGAACTGTGGTGTTGGAGACAACTCTTAAGAGTCCCTTGGACTGCAAGGAGATCGAACCAGTCCATTCTGAAGGAGATCAATCCTGGGATTTCTTTGGAAGGAATGATGCTGAAGCTGAAACTCCAGTATTTTGGACACCTGATGTGAAGAGTTGATTCATTAGAAAAGACTCTGATGCTGGGAGGGATTGGGGGCAGGAGGAGAAGGGGACGACCCAGGATGAGATGGCTGGATGACATCACTGACTTGATGGACGTGAGTCTGAGTGGACTCCGGGAGATGATGATGGACAGGGAGGCCTGGCGTGCTGCGATTCATGGGGTCACAAAGAGTCGGACACAACTGAGCGACTGAACTGAACTGAACTTTTTGTGCTATCTTTATTTGGTTTAGTTATTGATTTTAAACTAGCTTCAAAAAAAGTTGGGACATATTTCTTCATTTACCACTCAAAGCATTTTATTTGGCATTGTGATTATCTGTCTTCAAAAGTTTGTAGGTTTCTTTTGGGAAACTGACTGGACTGGGTGCTTTTTTATAGAGTTGTTGTTTAGTCACTAAGTCATGTCTGACTCTTTTGCAAGCCCATTAACTATAGCCCACCAGGTTCCTCTGTCCATGGGAGTTCCCAAGCAAGAATACTGGAGTGGTTTGCCATTTCCTTCTCCAGGGGATCTTCCTGACCCAGGGATCGAACCCACATCTCCTGCACTGGCAGGCAGATTCTTTACCACTGAGCCACCAAGGATGCCCTTTATTGTACAGTAGTTTCTTAGCTATGTTTAAAATTCCTTCTATAGAAATTAATGTGCTAAGCTTTTCATCTTTAAAAGATGAGTTTTGTTAACAGTTATTTTTCTATATGTATCAATTTAAACAAGGCTTTCAAATTTATTTTCATAGAGGCTTTCAAAGAATCCTCTTTCAATATTTTATTAAATGCTTCTTCTATTTCAATGTGATTACCTTTATGCCATTTCTTACTTTGTATGTCTGTGTTTTCTCCATTTTCTTTATTAATTAAGTAGAAGTCTACCACCATTAGGTAGAAGTTCATTATATTAGGTAAATATTCTGTTGTTTTCCAAAGAACCAATATATTTATTAGTCAAAGCTATCATTATTTTTTGCTGTATTAAGTTCTTTTTTTAAATATACTTTATTAAAGTATGAGCATCACACAAAAGGCTATTCCTATTTAATACATACCAATTAATGATGTGGAGACACATGTACACCATGAAGCCATCACAATGTTTGTCATAAATATACCCATCACCTATATAAATTTCCCCTTGCCCTCTTTATTTGTTGTTATTATTATTTTTGTGATAAGAGTACTTAACATAAAGTATACACTTTAAGCCAATTTTTAATTTGCAAAAAATTAGCAGACACAAACCTCAGTTAAAGACAGTTGGGAGATCAGAAAGGGAAGCTCTCACATCCTGGGATGATATCAGAGCCCAATGGGAAGAAGAAGGACTCCTCCTTCCTTGCAAGGACTCAGCCAATGAAAAGCCATGCACTCTTTGTTTACTAAAATCATCCCACCTCCCTTTCCCTCTCTATATAGGTGTTCTTCTTTGCTGTGCAGCGGCAGCTAACCTGTAGCTTGTCACCAGGGCTCCCCTGATGGCTCAGTCAGTAAAGAAACTGTCTGCATGCAGGAGATCCAGGTTTGATCCCTGGGTGGAGAAGATTCCCCTGGAGAAAGGAATGGAAACCCACTCCAGCAAACTTGCCTGGAGAATCCCATGGACAGAGGAGTCTGGTGGGGTCACAAAGAGTTGGACATGACTGAGTGACTAACACTTTCACTTTCACTTGTCATGGTTGTAGATTCCAAACTGTAAATCTCTACTGATCCCAAATAAACTCATCTTTGCTAGAGACATACCTAGCAGGCTCTTTGTTTTAGGTCTGCCTTTGCAAGGGATGGAGAAGTCCCCCGACAGCTCTGAGCCCAGTGAGAACACAGGCCTGGTACTTACAGTTGAGCCCATTGCTGCTCACTGCTTGTCTCTCCAGCCCTGGATTTTGAAGGTACCTCTTTCTTTTGGATCCAAGCTCCACCCTCTGCTTCTGGAACTCTCCAGGCTTTGTTTGGGATCTATTATAAGGTTTTATTTTTCTAGGTAAGGCCTTGTTCTGTAGGCAAGTATTCATTTGGCACTTTGGTCTGATTTTGAAATCAGACTGTTTCAACCAAAGCTGTCTGAAAATGCTTTTCACTCTTTCCTTCTGGAGCGGGGGCTACTTCTCTGAATCTATGCTGGTTTTTCAGCCTTGGCCTATAATTTTGGATAGGGCTATTCTCTGAAAACTGGCTGGGAAAAAAGCCTTTAGCCTGACTTCTCCAGGACCAAGCTGTCTCTTTAGAACTGGCTGAGATTAGCTGGTTTGAATTGAGCTGTTTGAGCTATAAATTATTTGAGCTATTTGAAAATTGTTCTTTAGAGAAAACTGTCTGAGAAAAGAGATCCAAGTTATATAAATATTTTAAGGGTGCTCCCCTATGGGGACTTGGCCGATTTTATTTTTAAAAGCTGCAGTCATTCTTGATGAGTGCTTTCAACAAAATGGACAAAGGAGACCAAACGTAATTTAGAATATCAATAGCCATTATGGGAAATTTTTGAAATGCACAAACTTAGTTTCCTTAAAGCCAAATTGGACGTCAGAAACTCAAACATTTCCAGGACTGAGTGGGATGCTTATTTCAGTTGGTTTTTCAAAGCTTCCCAATGTTATCAGGAACCTATGATTGCCTTTCTGCAAAAGATTTTGAGATTAACTGAGGCAAGCAAACTATTAAAGGAAAATAAAATTGACCCCAAGGCTGCGAGTTCTTTTTCCCTGGCTTCTCTATCTCAGGTTGTGCCTCCCTCGCTATCTTGAGTCTCTTCCTCAGCTCCTCGCCCTCAGACTCACCTCTGACTCCCTCTTTCTCCTTCCCTTCCCCACTATCTACACCTTCTCTAAACCTCAACTTCCCCAAGCTAATTATCTTGTCAAACTTTACTTTCTCTCAGAAACTCTTTTCCACTCACTTTTCCTCTGAACTTGTCAGAACCTGCCCCTTTAAAATTAAGCCTTAGGGGGATCCAGAAGGGAAACCCTTAATTTCTTGCATTCCGTGGACTCAAGCTGAACCATGAGCCATAGTCAAAGATTTTCCCAAAGTAACCGAAGATCTTCCCAGATCTGATGAGAATTTTAATATAGTCATTCAAACTTATTAGTCTGCTTTCCTTCACTTATATTGGCTGGTTCATATACTTGGTGAAAGTCAGGCCTAGCATTGGATGACAGCTGCTAATTGGGAAAATCCTGAAAGGTTGCTCAAATTACAACTGGGAGACCAGCCCACGAATTATTATATGACTAGGCTCCATTATTGGAGAAGGCAATGGTAACCCACTCCAGTGTTCTTGCCTTGAGAATCCCAGGGACGGGGGAGCCGGGTGGGCTGCCGTCTATGGGGTCACACAGGGTCGGACACGACAGAAGCAACTTAGCAGCAGCAGCAGCAGCAGTAGGCTCCATTATTGAGCACTTCTGAGGGCTCTTCAAGAGCCTGTTGATTGGAACAAAATTCAGGCTTTCAGGCAAAAAGCTCACAATCCTGTTCATGAATATTACAATCCACCTCAGAGAGTTTTTAAGGAAACAATTGGGTAGCTTTTAATGGACTGAACCATGGCCTTTTCCTTCTAGTAACAAAGACCAGGATGGAATAGGAAATTGTGTGTACTCTGATTAAGTTAACCTGGCAAATGAGCCACTCCCAGCCTGGATGATTTATCGCAAAGGAGGACCACCAAAACTCTTGATCATCAACTCCAATAAATGAAGGCTCCTAAATGAAACCCAAACCCTCCTAGTTTCTGCTATTATTGCAAAGAGGACATTGAAAATGAGATTTTTACAAATTTAAGCACTTTAGTCACTTTTTAGCCCCCTATTATACTTTCCAGTGTCTTTCCAATTCTTGGCGATAGGGCTCTGAGAAACTACAAGAGCTCTTTCTAGTCTTCTCTCTAAATCAGTTCGGAGAAACATTTCTCCAATTGCGGATGAATCTCTTTTAGTCCTAATGTATATCAGAGCCACACTCTCAATGTTCAACCCCACTGCTATAAAGCAGCCCCTGCCTCAGAGTACTGAAACAGTTCAAATAGCTAAAATGAACCTCACAAAGTTCCTGTCTCTGATCCTATTCCCATTCGTTTAAGTTTTTTGAGATAGACACATTCTTTTCTCCTTAGTTTCTCTACCCATGATTCATTTATTAGGCCAAGAATTCTTTGAGAAGTATCATACTGGAATTTATCCCAAAAGAGAACAGTGATTCTAGAAACTGGTAATAGTTATCGAAGTAACCAACCAGGTTAATGAAATGAAGCTTTGACATATTTTATTTGTTCCATCTCTGATGATACTGAGCAGATTCTGAAAACACCAATCATTTGTCCCTATTGAATTCACTACCATTTTTCTTATGGGCACAGTCTTTAACTGCTATTGGCCAAACTCACAGAGCACCTACCATCAAGATTCAAATAGGTCTCTCAAAACCTCTTCCCAAATTAATCAATACCCTATAAGTAAAGAAACCCATTATAGGAGCTTACTAGTGTCAAGACCTCATTATCCATTGTACTGGTCTTTGTAACTATTCTCTTTTACTGGTGAGAAAACTTACAGGCTAAGGGTGGAGGTTTGTCCAGAACTTCTGAGCAATAACATTGTTATCCCTTAATACCCTATTGTTCCTAAACCTCATACATTACTAAAATCCATGGGAATTACCAGAAGTAAATTTTTTTTACTGTAACTGATTATGCAATGCATTTTTTAGTATTCCATTTGATAAAGCTCACCAATATCTTTTTGCCTTCACTTGGGAAGAAAAGCAATTCATCTGGACAGTAATGCTTCAGGGTTTTATTGAGAGTCTTTTTTGTTTTTTGCAAATCCTGATGGCTGATCTGAATGATATAAAGTTCCCCAGTGGCTTGATTTTGTTGCAATATGTGGATGATTTGCTTCTTTGCTCTCCTTCTCAAGCCTCCTCACAGAAATACAGCATCCACTTGCTAAAGCTTTTAGCCTTAAAGGGACATAAGATCATCAAAGACAAATTACAGTTTGACCAAACCTAGGTTCGATATTTAGGGCATGTGCTATCAAAACAAGGGCTATACCTAGATAGACTTCATGGTGTCCTAAGTTTTTCAAAGCTAAGAAGCAAGTGTGAGGTTTTCTCAGACCAGTTGGTTACTGGTAAACTGGATTTCTGTTTTCTCTCTTATAGCCAATCTCCATATGTTTTATTAAAATAAAAATTACCCCAACCTAGTTTTACAGGAAGAACCAAATGACATAGTCTTCAAGGTTTTAAAGGAGAGTTTGATGAAACTACCTGCCATTCAGTTCAGTTCAGTTCAGTTGCTCAGTCGTGTCTGACTCTTTGCGACCCCATGAATTGCAGCACGCCAGGCCTCCCTATCCGTCACCAACTCCCGGAGTTCACTCAGAATTGCGTCCATCGAGTCCGTGATGCCATCCAGCCATCTCATCCTGGGTCATCCCCTTCTCCTCCTGCCCCCAAGCCCTCCCAGCATCAGAGTCTTTTCCAATGAGTCAACTCTTCACATGAGGTGGCCAAAGTACTGGAGTTTCAGCTTTAGTATCATTCCTTCCAAAGAAATCCCAGGGCTGATCTCCTTCAGAATGGACTGGTTGGATCTCCTTGCAGTCCAAGGGACTCTCAAGAGTCTTCTCCAACACCTGCCATTAGGCATATTGATTACTGGATTCACTTTTCCCTTCTGTAGATGAAAACTACCTTTGGGGTATTTAAGTCGGCTTGTCTCCTAAGAAGGTTTTTTGTTAATTGTTCCTCACACAACTGTTTAACATTGTAGAAACCTTAACACACACAAAGACACCCTGCCCCCTGACCCCCCCACCCCCACCTCATAGATCACAGCCTTGTTGTGATGAAGGGGCTTACATAACTCAGTGAAGCTATAAGCCATGCCTGGCAGGTCCACCCAAGACAGAGTGATCATAAGTGGAGAATTCTGACAAAATGTAGTCCACTGGAAGAAGGAATGTCAAACCACTTCAGCGTTCTTGACACAAGAACCTCTCGAATGAAAAGGCAAAAAGTACAAAAACCCAAAAAGAAATGACCCTGGAACATAAGCCCCCAGGTCAGTAGGTGTCCAATATGATACTGGGGAAGAGCAGAGGGCAATTACTAATAGCTCCAGAAAGAATGAAGTGGCTGGGCCAAAGCAGAAACAACATTCAGTAGTGGATGGGTCTAGTGGTGAAGGTAAAGTCCAATGCTGTAAAGATCAACATTGCATAGAAACCTGGAATATTAGGTCCATAAATCAAAGTAAATTGGATGTGGTCAAGCAGATGGCAAAACTGAACATCAGAATATTAGGAATCATTGAACTAAAATGGGTGGGAAAGGGTGAATTTAATTCAGATGATGATTATGTCTATCACTGTAGGTAAGAATTCCTTAGAAGAAATGGAGTAGCCCTCATAGTCAACAAAAGAGTCTAAAATTCAGTACTGCATGCAGTCTCAAAAATGACAAAATGATCTTGGTTCATTTCCAAGGCAAATCATTCAGCATGACAGTAATCAGTCTATGCCCCAACCACTGATGCAGAAGAAGCTGAAGTTGACCTATTCTATGAAGACCTACATCACCTTCTATAACTAATGTCAAAAAATGATGTCTTTTTAATCATAGGGGATAAATCCAAGGAAACATGCCAACACCCATACTAATCAAACTAACAAAGACTAAGCATAAAGAAAGAATATTAAAAGCAGAAAGGGAGAAGCAACAAGTAACATACAAGGGAAACCCCATACACTTAATAGCTTATCTTTCAGCAGAAATTCTGCAGGCCAGAAGGGATTGGCAGGATATATTTAAGGTACTGAAAGGGAAAAATCTACAACCAAGATCATTGTACCTGGCAAGGATCTCAAAATTGATGGAGAAATAAAAAGCTTTTCAACAAGCAAAAGGTAAGAGAATTCAGTACCACCAAACCAGCTTTACAACAAACGTTGAAGGGACTTATATAGTTAAGAAATACAATAGAAGAAACAAGATCTACAAAAACAACCCCAGACAATTAAGAAAATAGCAGTAGGAAAATATATATCAATAATTACTTTAAATGTAAATAGACTAAATGCTCCAACCAAAAGACACAGACTGGCTGAATGGATACAAAAACAAAACACATATATATGCTGTCTACTAGAAACACACTTCAGACCTAAAGACACATATAGACTGAAAGTGAGAGGATGGAAAATACATTCCATACAAATGGGAAGCAAAAGAAAGCTGGAGTAACAGTCTTCATATCAGACAAAATAGACCTTAAAATAAAGAAGATTACAAGAGATAAGGAAGGACACTACATAATGATCAAGGGATCAATCCAAGAGGAAGACATAACAATTGTAAATATCTATGCACCCAACATAGAAGCACCTCAATACATAAGACAAACACCAACGGACATAAAAGGAGAAATGGACAGTAACACAATAATAGTAGGCCCCACTCACACCAATGGACAGATCATCAAAACAGAAAATTAATAAGGAAACACAAGTTTTAAATGATACATTAGATGAAATGGATCTCATTTAAATCTTCAGGACATTCCATCCAAATGCAGAAGAATACACCGTCTTCCCAAGTGCACATGAAACTTTCTCCAAGATAAACCACATCTCGGGTCACAAATCAAACTTCAGTAAATTGAAGAAAATTGATATCATATCAAACATCTTCTCAGAACACAATGCTATGAGACTAGATATCAATTATAAGAAAAAAAATTGTAAGAAATACAAACATATGGAGATTAAACAACACATTTCTAAATAACCAACAGGTTACTGGAGAAATCAAAAAGGAAATAAAAAAATTTTTTAGAAACAAATGACAATGAAAACTCAACAACTCAAAACCTGTGGGATGCAGTGAAAGCAGTTCTAAGAGGGAAATTTATAGCAATACAATCCTAACTCAAGAAACAAGAAAAACATTAAATAGACAACCTAATTTTACACCTGAAACAACTGGAAAAGAAGAACATCATAGGGGATTGGAATGCAAGAGTAGGAAGTCAAGAGAAAGCAGGAATAGCAAACAAGTTTGGTCTTGGAGTACAAAATGAAGCAGGGCAAAGGCTAACAGAGTTTTGTCAAGAGAACACACCAGTCATAGCAAACACCCTTTTCTAACAACCCAAGAGATAACTCTACATATGGTCAACAACAGATGATCAATACCAAAATCAGATCGATTATGTCCTTTGCAGGTCATATAGAAACTCTATTCGGTCAATAAACAAAACCTGCCTGAAGCCAACTATGGCTCAGATTATGAGTTCCTTATTGAAAAACTCAGGCTTAAATTGAAGAAATTAGGGAAAACCACTAGGCCATTCAGAGATGACCTAAATCACATCCCTTGTGATTCTACAGTGGAGGTAATGAATAGATTCAAGGGATTATATCTTGTAGACAGAGTGCCTAAGAAACTATGGACAGAGGTTAGTAATACTGTACAGGAGGCAATGACCAAAACCACCCCAAAGAAAAAGAAATGCAAGAAGGCAAAGTGATTCTCTGAGGAGTCTTTACAAATAGCTGAGAAAATAAGAGAAGCAGAAGGCAAAGAAGAAAGCAAAAGTTATACCCATCTGAATGCAGAGTTCTAGAGAATATCAAGGAGAGATAAGAAGGCCTTCTTAAATGAACAATGCAAAGAAATAGAGGAAAACAAGAGAATGGGAAATATTAGAGGTCTCTCCAAGAAAATTGGAGCTACCAAGGGAACATTCCATGCAAGGATGGGCACGATATAGGACAGAAAGAGTAAGGCCCTAACAGAAGCAAAGGAGATTACATAGATTACAAGCAAAAGAAGTGGCAGAATACATGGAAGAACTATACAAAAAAGGTCTTAATGATCCAGATAACCATGATGGTTTAGTCCTTCACCTACAGCCGGACATCCTGCATCCTGGAGTGTGAAGTTAAGTGGGCCTTAGGAAGCATTACTTCCAGCAAAGCTAGAGGAGGTGATAGAATTCTAGCCAAACTCCTAAAAGATGCTGTTAAAGTGCTACATTCAATATGTCAGCAAATTTAGAAAACTCAGCAGTGGCCACAGGACTGGAAAAGGTCAGTTCTAATTCCAGTCCCAAAGATGGGCAATGTCAAAGAATGTTCAAAGTACAGTACAATTGTGCTCATTTCGTATATTAGCAAAATTATACTCAAATCCTTCAAGCTAGGCTTCAGCACTATATGAACTGAGAATTTCCAGATGCACAAGCTGGGTTGCAAAGAGGCAGAGGAAACAGAGATCAAATTGCCAACATTCGTTGGATCACAGAGAAAGCAAAGAAGTTTCAAAAAAACATCTACGTCTGCTTCATTGACTACACTAAAGCCTTTGACTGTCTGGATCTCAACAAACTGTGGAAAATTCTTGAAGAGATGAGAATACCGGACCACCTTACTTGTCTCCTGAAAAATCTGTTTGCAAGTCAAGAAGCAATAGTTAGAACCCAACATGGAATGACTGACTAGTTCAAAATTGGGAAAGGAGTATGACAAGGCTGTATATCATCACCCTGCTTATTTAACTTCTATGCAGGGTACATAATGCAAAATGCTGGGCTGGATGAGTCACAGGATGGAATCAAGATTGCCTGGAGAAATATCAACAACCTCAGATATGCAGATGATACCACTCTAATGGCAGAAAGTGAAGAGGAACTGAAGAGCCTCTTGATGAGGACGAAAGAGGAGAGTGAAAAAAACTGGCTTGAAACTCAACATTAAAAAAACATATCATGGTGTTCAGTCCCACAAGTTCATGGCAAATAGAAGGGGAAAAAGTGGAAACAGTACAGGTCTTATTTTCTTGGAGTTCAAAATCACTGCAATGGTAACCACAACCATGAAATTAAAAGACTCCTGCTCCTTGGAAGGAAAGCTGTGACAAACCTAGATAGCATATTAAGAAGGAGAAACATCGCTATGGCAACAAAGGTCCATATAGTCAAAGCTATTTTTTTCCCAGTAGTCATGTATAGATGTGAGAGTTGGGCCATAAAGAAGACTGAGAAGCAAAGAACTGATGCTTTCGAATTGTGGTGCTGGAGAAGACTCTTGAGAGTCCCTTGGACTGTAAGGAGATCAAGACATTTAATCCTAAAGGAAATCTACCCTGAAAATTCTTCAGAAACAGATGCTGAAGCCGAAACTCCAATATTTTGATCAACTCATGGGAAGGACCAATTTATTGGAAAAGATACTAATGCTGGGAATGACTGAAGGCAATAGGAGAAGGGGGCAGGAGAGGATGAATTGGTTAGATAGTATCACTAACTCAATGGATATAAATTTGAGGAAACTCTGGAAAACGGTGGAGGACAGAAGAGCCTGGTGTGTTACAGCCCATGGGATTCCAAAGAGTCGGACACGACTTAGTGACTGAACAACATCAAACCTTAACCTAGCTACTCTTCTCCCTTCTTCTCTGACAAAGCCCCTCATGACAGCTTTAAGCTGAGGTATCATCTCCTGATTCCTTGTGCTGATCTGCAGGAAATTCCTCTGGGTAATGCTGACTTCTCACAGATCACTGATGGTTCTTGCTTAAAAGGTGACATGGCAAATATTGTGTTCAGTATGCTATTGCTATTCCTTTTGATACTGCTGATGCAACATCTTTACCTGTGTCTACTTTGGCTTAACAGGCTGAATTAAGCACTCTTAATATGGGTTGCACATTAGCCAAGAGCAAAGCTGCCAATATTTATACTGATATTGGATGTGCTTTCAATGTAGCTCATGATTTTGGAATGTTGTGGAAACAGCATGGCTTTCTCACTTGAAGCAGATACAAAATTGTAAATGTCCTTAATGTATAAGAATTATTGGACCCAGTACTTCTACCTGCTGCTTCAGCTATTATTAAGATTCTGGGGCATTCTAAACATGACCATCTGGGAACTGGGGAAATCACCTTGCTAATATTTCCACAAAGAATTCTGCCCTTAAAGGAACCAGTGGCAGCCAAATCTCTGTCATGGCCCAAGGGAATAGTTCCCTCAATGATAGTTTTATAAAACTGTCTAGAGAAGCCCAGAAATTGACCTCAAAATATGGAAAACCAAGCCTGAAATCCAACAATTATGTTTGATAAAAAGAGAACGCTTTAGTTATGACCAAATAACAACCCAGTCCTTCTGGAGACTAACAATCCCCACTCCTTACCAGTGTACATGCATTAAACCATTTGTCTACTGACAAAATGATATCCTTCGTGAATCAGTACTGGTGGGGTAACATAACTTGTTCAAAGTACAATTAAAGGATGCCTGTTTGTACAGCTCCGAGGCAATATTAACTGCCTAATGGACCAGTCAAGGTGTGGCAAATGCATTTTTTTTTCAACTTCTTCCTTCAGATGGATATAAATGTTTTAGTCATGGTCTACATGTTTCCACCCTTGCACACAGGCTTCTGCCTGTTGGGTGACTAAAGTCCATTTGGAAAAGATTATCCTTACATGCAGAACTCCTCTCAAACTTCATAGTGATCAAGGAACCCATTCTACTGATAAGGTATTTCAACAAGTCTGCAGAGTTTGTACAGGTCTACTCTTTTCCTGTTTACCACCCTCAATCCTCTGATTTGGTTGAATTCATCAACACCCTTATTAAGACTCATTTGGCAAAATGTGTATAGGCCCTACCTTAGTCAAAAGCATCATCATTGGTCCTTCTAAATCTCAAATCCACCCCCTATTTATAGAAAGATAGTTTACATAACTTTCTACATAACAAAGAAAGATATGTTTCATACTTCACGCAAGTATGAAGGTCCCAAATCCAGGTCAAAATCTGAAGTCCTTTTTATCCAGTAGCCCCTGTACCATGGCTTCCCAGGTGATGCAGTGGTAAAGAATCCTCCCGCAATACAGGAGATGCAAGTGCGATTCCTGGGTAGGAAAGATCTCTGGAGTGGGAAATGACAGCCTGCTCCAATACTCTTGCCTGGAAAACTCCATGGACAGAGGAGCCTGGCGGGCTACAGCCCATGGGGTCACAGAGTTGGACATGACTGAGTAACTGAGCACACACACAAAGATAAAGATAACCATGATAACTTAATAGCTTTACTGAATATGAAGCTTGACTGAGTTGGTAGCTTTCACCGGACTACCTTCCAATGGCTCACAAGCATTCATATCTTACAAAATGTTAGTGCATTTAGTGTTTATATTTTAATCAGCCTCTTTTTGTTCATTCTCTCACATGCTGCAGGCATAATACTCTCTTTCAAATTTGGAGTAACCTTGACTGAGGAAAGAAGTGTATAGTACAGCTGCTACTGCAGCCTCCAGTGGGTCTTGGAATAGTCAGAGTCATCCCTGGGGTATAATGGCCTGTCATGGCTACTGTGTTCCTTCATTCTCCCCCAACTCCTCTCCCATCAGACTTCTCCAGAGTTAGTTAAAGCCTGATCAGGTATGCAAGGGCAAGCCCTACATACACACTTGGCTTCTGGTTTTCAGTGTGCTCTGTCTGATGCTCTCATCTTGATTTCCAATCCATGAGTTTCCTGGTGTAATACTCTGTCGTAACATAAACAACAATTTCCTTGAATTACTATCCTTGCTCTTTTTTGCCCAGCCCTCTTTCCAAAGGGCTGGATCTGCCTGGTTGCTGCTAATCCTGACAGATCTTCTGAAAAGATGCCTTCCTGAACCCTGACTCAGTGTAAGACTTCCTGAAATAGATGTTCTTCAGGACATACTATACCTCCTGTTACTAAAGACTGAATCACACCCAAGTTTGAAATATCTTCCATACTTGTGGTCTCCAAAAAAAGGATACACATGTCCCAGGGAACATGTAAAATCAAGTATTGAGGATCTGGAAACAAAAATTCGGTTGTCCATATTTATAAATTTTTCTGATAAAAGAAAGAAAAAAAATAATGGATACATTTCTATTTCTAATACTTAGAGTGATATTGGGATACATGTCATGAAGAGACTCTCAGGTATCCTGAGAGAAAAGAATGAGAAATTATATGACACGTAGGATCTCATAGTGGCCTTCGAAGTTATTGATTCAGTTTCAAATCATTCATTCATTCACAGTGTACTGTGAAGTAACAGATTGATCAAAGAGAGTCACCCTTGGTATACACAGGGAGATGGTTTCAAGACCCGCACTGGAAACAAATTCTGCAGATGCTTAAGTCCCTTATTTAAAATGGCATAGTATCATAGCTGACTGAATCCACAAGGATGTGGAAGCCACAGAACAGAGAGCCAACTGTACATGATTTTAAATAGAATCTTTAGAACACCTTGTAAAGAAATCAGGAGGGACCATGAAAACCTTTTGTACCATACAGGAGTTTGAAGTTTATCCAATAGTGAAATACTTAAAACAGTCATTGAGCTTAAAGAGTTATATATTTCTTTTGTTTAACAAAAATACATTTGTTCCAATTTTTCATATTTTTATATGATATATATGGCTGTCA
>SJYQ01000489.1:266418-301231 GCA_006410935.1 Redunca redunca | reverse complement strand
GAATCCTGAAACTCTGAAATTCTGAATTCTGAAACTCTGGAAATTGGAATGCGGTGCAGCATTAAGACGGTCTCAGGAAAAGCTTTTCAGAGGTTGGATGGCTAATAAAATTGCTGATTGGATTGTCTTTTCCACCTTTGAAAAGAAAATCTCCTCTTGAGTTAGACATCTGTAAATACTTAAGTACTTTAAAACAATTTCTCTGGGTTGACTTTGTAAATGATGCATGACACTAACTCATTATAAAGTGTTAATGGCAGAGCTGTAATTAGAAATTACTGCCTTCTATTAATTATTTTCAAACTGGTTTTTCAGAGAAACACACATACATACATAGCATACATCCATTAAAATACAGCTGAACCAAATGAGCTAATACTTTTCAAAGCTGCACATCATATAATTAGTGTAGAGATTCCCTTGCATGATTTCTGGCAACTGCTATCTCTATGTGTAAATATTGTTATGATGGAAAAGAATTTCCTGTATAAAATGGGGTGTTGGCAGACTTTAAATAGTCTTCAGTGAAACAGGACCATATTCTCCAGGGAGTTTTCCTCCTATGGTCTGTGTTCTATAGCTAAAAAGTTCTTCTTACATTATTTTAGGAGCTCAAGATTTGGGGCATTGTTTTATTTAACAGAAGGAAATTGTAGCTTTACCTAACTGATACAAGGAAGTAGCTTGTCATTCTTTCAGGGATGTGAGCACAAATCCAGATGTGAGCCTGGCCCTGGCCTCAGGAAAGACTGAATTCCTACTTGTGAGGAGCAGGAATGACATTCCACAAATCAAAACAAGCAATAGGAGTAGATAAACAGGTCCACAGTCTGTCAGGAAGGCTATTTGTTTAAGAATAAATGCACTGAAAATACTGAGAATTTACTCTCTTTTTTTCCAATATAGACTGGCCTTTTCAACGACACATCAAAGCAAAAACTGTTCCCAAGCTGGTTGGCAATATATTCAGATTCTCTTCATAAACTAATAAGCCTAAAAATGCTCCCCCACAAAACCTTTTGTTTAATGCATAAAGCACATTTTAGACAAAAACATGCCAGGCTGCCAAACATCTTCTTTTGCTGAATGAAGGTCTTAATTACAAATGTGATGATGCAATGAGTGATTTATGATTTGTGTCCTCGGGTACCAGGCTCCATTCAGGTAGCAGCGGATCCAAACACTTAGCACTGGGTAGCCTTTCCTTCTCTAAATACAGGCATAAGGAAATCATTCCTGTCCTGCCACAGCTGAGCCTGGGCACACTGACCTGTTTACTTTTCAGAGCAATGAGAAGGACCTGGGGCTGATTCCTCAGGGGACGATGCGTAAGAGATGTGGACAAAGGGAGCTGTATCACAGCAGGTGCTGACCGCAGTGCTTCCGATAGGCAGGAGCAGCAAACAGTCCGGACCCACAGCTGGGTATGTGGGCGGGGGTGGAAAAAGTGCCACGTCCATGGGTGGGGCAGAGGAACGAAATCCAGCTGGGTGGCTTTCCGTCCTTTGGGTAGGTAGAGTAGTGGCAAGAACTCCATCTTGGAGTTGCCTAGCCTGGGGTTTGAATCCTGATGCTACCACTTACCAGCTATGTGACCCAGAGCTACCGTTTGACCCCTGAGAGCCCCAGTGTCCTCATGCTGCTGCTAAGTCACTTCAGTCGTGTCCGACTCTGTGCGACCCCATAGACAGAAGCCCACCAGGCTCCCCCGTCCCTGGGATATTCCAGGCAAGAACACTGGAGTGGGGTGCCATTGCCTTCTCCAAGTGTCCTCATAGTTGGGGGTAATAACACCTACCCTTGGAAGTACAGAGATGATGGACATAAATGGGCATAAAACTGCTGGCACACAGTAAGTATTTTAAACTGGTGAGAAAAATGCCAAGGTTTGAAGGAGAAGACACATACAGAATGGTGTATTATTGAGGGCTGGGGTGGGACCATCCATCATGTCTAGTTAGATCCTGGGTACCATGAATTAGTGAAGAACAAGAGGGCTCAGTGCTCAGGACTCAAGTGAAAGCAAGTTGATGCTAAGGCCACACAATGAGAGGAGGAGGGCCTGAAGCTGATCAAACAGGGAATAACTCAGCAGAACTGGTTTAGATACTGAAGTGAGAAGGCCTACAGGCCTACAGGAGGATGGGCTGTGTGGAAAAAAGACAGAGGTTAGAGAAAAGCGGAAGATCTGATGCAGCCAACCACAAGTGACTAAAGTAAATACAAGCACTGTCGCACGATGAGAGTGGTTTCTCATTTCTTAATCACATCAGAAAGATACCCTATGTTCAGTAATGCCTTTACATAGACATGGATACGATTGAAAAATAGCAGCCCATGCTAATAGCTGATACTTACTGAGACATGTGGATTTCTATATCACCTCATTTTAATCCTCGAATTTATATTCTGAGGAGGGTAACCCCTACTTTACAATTGAGGAATCAGAGGCACAGAATACCTGTAAAAAAGTGAAAGTTGAGATTTAAACCCAACTGGTGCCAACCCAGAGCTGGCACTCATGTGGGGTCTGAGATCCTGCACAATGACCTCCGTAGTCTGAGTCAGAGTTTGGAAACCATTGGTTTCCAAATAAACATTGGAGCTTACTTGTTCTATCATGGTCAGCATGGGTTCATTTGCAGATTGTTATTTTTATGTTCAAATAGGCCCACCTGCTGAGAAATACTAAGGGCCATTTAACTAAAATATTAAGAGAAACTTGGAAAGAGCTTTGTTAGTTGTTCACATATGAAATTAACTCAAATTGTGAAAAATATTGGGTTGGCCAAAAAATTCATTCCGGTTTTTTTTTTGACATCATATCCTTTCAATGTGTTATTTTTGAGAACTGATGTCCAAAAGTTCATTTTTTCCCCCTTGCCTTTTATGCAACCTTCCAGTTCTTATAGCTTCAGTTTCCTTATTGTGTTACATTTGTCTTGCTTTATAGTGAGATAGGATACGGTAATGAGTGATGATACTTCTCTCAGGGAGGGTCTGTGGTTCTCTGCAAACAATGTAACATGGGAAAAATCAGTCTCTGGTCATGAATATCCACGTATCAATGCCTGAAGATACTCCACTAAGGAACTAGTAACATGCTCACACACGGAATTCTTTTCTTTAAAGCTAGTACTATATGAGGGCTTGGTTCTTCCAGTTCTTGGATAATCTATATTTTGCTCATTTCCATTTGCCTGCCTTCTGGGTATTTCTTTGCATACCAGCAATGGTGGGTAGGATGGAGAACAGAGGTTAGGTAAACCTTAACTTTATTTGACTTAAAAAAAAAAAACAAAGAACAAAACTTATTAATAATTAAGATGAAGAAAGTCAACTGAGGTCTGCTATTAAATTAGCCATACACTTCCCAATAACACTACCCCGTCTCCTTGAGAAGTGGCTTTGCTTTTGGTGTGCTCAATATTTCTTTCTTTCTAAGATTCTAGGGTGGTTCCTGATTTGTTCCGCATCTTTCTTCTCTCTGCTCACCACGTGTTACACTCGCTGCCGATCTAAAGTTAGTTACCTTCAGCTGAGTTTTTGGAAGACATATGCACAGAAGGAGAAGGAGCAGTTGGAAAACACATTCGTGGACTACGCCAAAAAGCTGAGTGAGAGAAACCTGAAATGCTTCTTGGAAAACAAGAGGCCAGATGTCTTCCCCATGCCCACCTTTGCGGCCTGGGAGGCTGCTTCAGAGCTCCATTCCTTCCACCAAAATCGGCAGCACTACAGCACCCTGCACAGGGTGGTAGAGGATGGTCTGGACCTTCGCCCGGAGGATGAGGAGACCACAATGATGCTTATGGGTCCCGCCCAAAACGTGCAGCTCACCCACCATCACTGACTCACGGGGTCCAGACACCTTCCTCCTGCATCAACAGCTACCTGAGTATCTCCGTGTTTTCTTCTGTTTAGTATTTCTTAATCAGACAATAACACAAAGGGAAGCAGCTTTTGAGACAGGACAAAGGTTCCGCGTGCTCAGACTGATGCTGAGCGGCTGGCCGAGGATGGTGACAATGGTGGTCTTGTGTTGGTTGGGGGTTGGGAGTCGGGCTCAGGGGCTTCGGGTTCTAAGATTTGATGACTAACAGACTCATGCAAGAAGTTCTGCCACTCTACGTAAACACAGTCACGGAATCCAGGGGGAGCAGAGGTGACTTGTGAGTGAGCGTGGTCCCCCTAACAGACTTCTGTTATTAACAGAGTTCCCACTTCCACACAGATCTGCGGTGTAGTTGGTAGAAATCCTCAGAGTAAATCTGTCTTACTACCTTCCAAGGATGTAATGAAATGCTACCATTTAAAATTCATTTCCTTGGAATCTGAAGACATCAGTTCTCAAAAATAAGACGTTGAAAGGATATGATGCCAAAAATTCAGAGCTTTTCCCATGTCTCCACTATGCCCTGAAAGTAGACCCCTGGAGTCAGAGCTGTATTATGACTCTTGTGGGCTCTAGGCACGTTTGCTTTCACGGGCTTATTTCTACATTAAAAAATACACATGTACACATACACACAAGCACACACACACCTATACTTATGACTTGATATAAAGGCATATATTAATATTGCATAGGGCATCCCAGATGGCTCAGTGGCAAAGAATCTGTCTGCAGTGCGGGAGGCCCAGGTTCAATCCCTAGGTCAGGAAGATCCCCCGGAGAAGGAAATGGCAACCCACTCCAGTATTCTTGCTTGGGAAATCCCATGGACAGAGGAGCCAGGCAGGCTACAGTCCATAGGGTCACAAAAGAGTTGGACATGACTAAACAGCAAGAACAATATTAATATTATATGTTAGAACTTTCTTCCAACCTTGAAGTTCATTTATTACCTTGTGACTGTATAAGAAACTAAAAACACTTTTGTGGGCTCCTACAGAATGCAAATTTTGTATTCTATTATATAATATATCCACATTAGTTTAAATATATAGATATATTAGGTCCCTCTAAATCTATGAATGGAATCAATATTTAAGGAAGAGGTACCATGTTTTATGCTGTGGCTTACGTCTTATACCGTGGAGGGTCCTTGCCTCCCTTTTTGAGAATCCTGAGGCTGAATTCCTTATTATCATGGAAAATTATCCCAAACTGGGGAAAGGATCCTATAGGTATAAGACCTGACACATATCCTTGGGAACTTGGAGGTGCAGAGTCAGGTTGTGTGTGTGAGTGTATGTGTGTGTGAGTGTATATGTGTGTATGTGTGTGTGTAGGTGGGAGAGTGGGAAGTGGGGGCTGTGAGGTTGCAATATTGCTTGGGTTTTAAACATGGTGTGTGACAAATGTATAACAGTTGGTTCCTGGGGGAAAAAAAGTGGTTATTTGAAGTGTTTGCCCATTTCTATGTTGTAATTTCAAGTTACCAAGGTGATGTCACTAAAATCAGAGTTAGGCAGAGACAATATGAGCCAGAACTTCTAAGAAGATTTTGTGGTGTATTTACTTTCATTCTAGCCAAACTGTCTCTGGTACAACTTTGGTGCATCTGAGTTTCACTGCAGTAAGACACAACCATGGTAGATTAAACATGGCTTAATGGTGCCAATTGAGAGAGAGACTTTTCCTCTTTTCCTTGAGTCTGGCCTTAACGAACCAACAATATGTAGCAGAGGTGAAGCCAGGTTGCAGAACTATTCCAGCTTATGCCTTGGTCTCTGGCAATGCTTCTTCTGGTAAAAACCAGCCACCATGTAAGAAATTCAATTACCTTAATGAAGAGTCCCAAGCCCTGAAGAAGGTAAAGTAGCCAAGTGGAGAGACTGAGACAGATCATAGCTGGCCAGCTCCAACTGCTTGAGTCATTCTAGGTTAGTCACCAGGCATCTGAGTGAAGAAGTCGTTTGGACATTCCAGCTTCAGCGGACAAGACATGGAGAAGAACCAGAGAACCCAACAAACAGCCAGGAAAAAGATCCCAGATCTATGGTCCGAGTGAAGTCATACCAGCCATGCAGACTTCTCAGCCACACCATCTCAGACTACAGATATTATAAAAGGGTCCCGACTGTGTCCTGTCCAAATCCCCTGAGTTAAATAAATGTTTGTTGTTTGAAGCCAATCAAAATATAGGCATTATGAAGTAAGATATCCTGAACACTAATATGTGAAAATCAGAATTTGTTAAATGAGAGATTAGAGGCACACTGAATTTATATATAGATTATGCAAATATCTCCCTAAGCACAGATTTTTCCTCTTGGTTTCAGTAAGCAGTGAATGAGCTGTGGAATGATTTGATAGATGCTGAATAGTTACTTCTCCAAACTAGCTCCACCAAAGCCTGAGAATGATTTTTGGTTAAATTTGGTTTGAGAGGAACACACTGCTATGAATTAGTTTGGTTTAAAATAAACACGTTACTGAGAAAGTGACATATTTTTTGCATTAATACCCAGAAAAAGAGGACAGTGGAAGGCACCGGACAGGGTGGCCTTGAGTAAGTTACAAACAGATTGGTCTTCTAGCTTTGCTCCTCAGAGTGTTGCATTCAAACCACAGCATCAGCATCATAAGGGAGCCTGTTAGAAATGCAGGATCAGGCTCCATCCCAGACCTGCTGAGTCAAGCCTGCCGTTAAACAGGATCTTAGGTGTTTCTGTGCCACTTAAACTTTAGAAGTGCTGGTTCTCAAACTTTAATGTGTGCCAAAAATCATCTGGATGGCTTGTTAAAATGTAGATTGCTGAGCCCAAGTGTCCGATTTGACAGGTTGGGGGTGAAAATTTGCATTTCTAACAACTTCTCAGGTGATGCTTCTGCTGCTGGTCTAGGGACCACATCTTGAGAACAACAGCTCTAAAGCACAGAACAGGCTACACTGGGGAAGGCTAGACAGAAGTAACTCAGAATCTTGGGCCTCGCCCCAGATCTACAGAATTAGACTGTGCTATTATCAACCTGTCTTAGAACATGGGGTGACTTTCCATGTATTTTCTATTTATTCAAGGCTACCTTTCATCACTTAGGGATAGTTTTAAAGTTTTCCTCACCTAAGTTTTTCAAATATTGCACATCTGCATTCTTCTTTGCCACCAGTCTAATGTTTTCTTTTATCCATGGTATTTTCTAAGTGCTAGTTATTTGAGTACACGAAAAAGCTATTACTTAATGCATATATAAAGAAAGCTAAGCTCAGAAGATCTGATGCTTTTGAACTGTGGTGTTGGAGAAGACTCTTGAGAGTCCCTTGGACAGCAAGGAGCTCCAACCAGTCCATCCTAGAGGAAATCAGTCCTGAATATTCATTGGAAGGACTGACGCTGAAGCTGAAACTCCAATACTTTGGCCACATGATGCGAACAACTGACTCATTTGAAAAGACCCCAATGCTGGGAATGATTGAAGGCAGGAGGAGAAGGGGAGAACACAGGATGAGTTGGTTGGATGGCAACCAACATGCTATTATCATGCACATAAAAATGAACAATTCATATTTTCCTAAATATCTCAAAGACATCCTGTGTCTGTTCGTTGCTTGAAACAGGATACAAATAAGGCCCACATGTTGTTTCTGGCTGTTACGTCTCTTTTATTCTTTTTAAAATGCCATTTGTTTATGGAAAGCTGGGTCATATGTCAAATAGCATGTCCTGTATTCCAGATCTACTTGGCTACTTTCTCATGGTGCTAATTAACTTGTTTTCTTTGGCCTGTTTTCCCTTTATACTAACAGTAAGATCTTGATTAAATTCAGTATTTATTTTTTTAGGACACACATTGTGCAGGTTGTACTGTACTAACTCTTGTACTGCATAAAGGAGGCACATAACATGTGGTAATTCAAGGAATGTTCATTGTTATGTGCACGATAATAGCATGTTGGTTTGTTCTCCTTTGTTCACTCATGCAACCAGAATAAAGTCAATAGTTGACTTTTTGACATTTGCAGCCCCTTACCTATGACGTAAAGAGCAAGGAGCGTTGGATCTGTACATGCTCCTTTTATGTGGCAGCTGCAAGGATGACTATTCTCATTTGTGTGGTTGCGGCCTTGATTGTTATCGTGTATTCAACCAATCTCTTCATTCCCCAAAGTTCCCAAGGGAGCCTAGATTGCCCTGAGGAGCTGACACAAGGAAGGATCTGGCTCCAGTTTTAATTGTTTTATGCAGTGGCTTCTGACTAAAACTTAATGAAGCCCTAAATGAGTACCGGGACATAATGAGGTTTTAGGAGAGGTAAGGAGGCTGAAGGAGATCAGCCCTGGGATTTCTTTGGAAGGAATGATGCTAAAGCTGAAACTCCGGTACTTTGGCCACCTCATGCAAAGAGTTGACTCATTGGAAAAGACTGATGCTGGGAGGGATTGGGGGCAGGAGGAGAAGGGGACGACAGAGGATGAGATGGCTGGATGGCATCACTGACTCGATGGACGTGAGTCTGAGTGAACTCCGGGAGTTGATGGTGGACAGGGAGGCCTGGCGTGCTGCGATTCATGGTGTCGCAAAGAGTCGCACACGACTGAGCGACTGAACTGACTGACTGACTGACTGAAGGAGGCAAGCTGAACTACTGAGGCTGAACTTGAACGTGCAGGGTAGCCCCAGAAGGAGGCCTGTGTTACTTGCAGGCAAGGCAAGTGCCAGTGCCTTCGTACTTGTACCTACTGGAGTAGGGTTTTGGTCAAGAGCATTAGGTTAGTTTAATTCATTTTGGAGACTGGAAGATTCTTCTTACAAAATGTCATATTTGATTCTGGAACAAAACTGCTTTTAGGCCGCTTCAAATAATATTTTCAAAGTTCAGTTGTTTGTTAAAATTGAGTTATGCAGAAAGAATATTGGCCTAGCCAAATAAAAGAATATTTGTAAGAGAGATTATATTCTAAATTTTGCTACTCCACTGAAGAGGAAAGGCAGAATTAAAATTTGTTAACAATCTATTATGTGTTGGATGTTTTACATATAATTTGTATTTAAAATTTCAAAAGCATACTGGGAAAGATGACTGTTTCCACCTTTATGAATAATATTAAATTTCAAAAAGGTTATGTTTAAGGCACAGGTAAGAGATGGAGCTTAAGTTCGGACCTGAATTGGACCTGAATTAGTGTAACTCAACTTCTGTCACATAAATACTGCTTCATAGTGGTGTATTCTCAAGTGTCCATTTAATCTTTTAACGTGAATTTCCTCACTTGTAATATCTGAGTGTTGGATTAGTACATCAGAGTAGTTTTCAGTTCTGTTGTCCTGAGTCTTAAGGCAGCAGTCTGTAAGTTCCTAGTCCGTTGTCTTCTTGGTGTACCCCTGGGAACTGATGTCTGCCTCCACGTTGTTTGGTCTCTCTGTGGGCCCTTGGCCTCTTTCCCTTTCTGTGCAGTGTTTTCACTTGGGTTTCTAGACATTTGAGATAGTTATGCTTGAACTGTCCTTCTCGTTCACCGTATTGAGGAGGTGAACCAGAGGCACAGTTAGAACACAGCATCACTATCATATTTTATTTCCTGTAAAAATTACAATTGATAAAGAAGAAATTTTCAGCAATGAAAAGTTCATAAAAGATTTAGAAGCGTACCCAAACTTTAATATTTATCTTTGACAGCACATCTTTCTGTCTGTCTGTATGACCAGCTGTCTTTTCACAGTTTCAAATTTCCTGACCCTACAGACACACCAGTGCCAGAAAAAAAAAATCTTTAAACCATTTTAAATTGTAGTGGCTGAGATTAAATTGGGGAAAATGAATTAATTTACTTAATCACATTCTCCAGATTGTTTCAAGGAAGAGGATAAAGTAAGAAAAGTTATTAATTCAGGTGATGTTGAATAATTTTGCTTTAGAAAATACCTCAAAATATACGCATGCTTTGGCAGAGTACACAACCTATAAAATGGTTACTAGCTGCATGGTGGTAGTGGTTCAGCCACTAAGTCATGTCCGACTCTTTGCAACCCCATGGACTGTATTCTTCCAGGCAAGAATACTGGAGTGGGTTGCCATGCTCTTCTCCACTGGTTGCATGGTAACAACATTTTATTCTTAGATTTTTAACATAAAAGGATGTGCTTATGCAATAATAATAATTGCTGATGGTATCAACAGATCAAGAAGATTTCTCCCAGGTGTTTTCTTGGTGTTTGTGCCAAGAGACGAAACATGAGAGGTAGTAATCAGGGTTTTTAAAGGCTTGCTTCCTTAAACTATTGGCTAACTATGAGTGAGTTTCACCTGATGCTAAAAAGGAAGTAAAACAGTTAAAGAAATATGTAGTTGCAAACATACAGTTACAAACTGGTGTTTGATCAATTTCATCTCCTTTGGAGTGAAGGTCTTGAAAGGCGCAGTTTCTTTCTCTACCTCCTCCCCAATGGGATAAACTAGTTATCCCAACACTGGTGGGCATTGTTTCCATCAAGACTCTCTTTGGTTACATCCCTCCAATGTTTTCCACTTTTTCCCCAATGACAATTTATTTTATGTGAAGCACTTGAAGGAGGTAAAAAGGAGTGGCAACTCTGGAAGCATCTGACCTGAGGGAAGGAGGAGTAGCAGTCCCCACATGCCACCTCACCTCTGCAGAGCTCACCCTGGTGCATCAGGGAAACCCGTGCTCTAAAGTGGGTGCCATTAAAGATCACAAGCGTGTGTGAGTGCATGCTAAGTCACTTCAGTCACATCTGACTCTTTGAGACCCCATGGACCATAGTCTGCCAGGCTCCTCTGTCCATGGGATTCTCCAGGCAAAACTACCGGAGGGGTTGCCATGCCCTTTTCCAGGGGCTCTTGACCCAGGGATCAAACTCCCTTCTCTTGCGTCTCCTGCGTTGGGAGACAGGTTGTACAGGCACCACAAGCGCCACCTGGGAAGCCCAAAGATCACATAGGGAGCACTTTACAATTTCTGATGCCTGGGCCTTATTCCCAGAGACTGTCATTTAACTGGTCAAAATTAGGGCCTGGGCATCAGAATTTGGGAGTAGGAGAAGCTGATGATTCTATGAAATAGTCAGGGTCGATAACCATTACTCTGGCGCAACACTAAGAGGTCAGGGCAAATCCAGACAGAATATTACTTCTGACACAAGCTACGAGACACGCCAAGCAGGGCTCACTGACCCAGAGCGTGGCTGGCCTGCCCACGTGTCTCCAAATCTCCAGGCTCCTCAACTGTTTTCACCCCCTAGTCAGGAATTTCATGATAAATAGTTACATTAAGGAAATGCTCCCAATGCTATTGCTGTTTTCAACCTGAACACTTGTTTGTTTCATAAGCCAGTCTCTTTCATGATTTTCTTCCAAAGAAGTTAAGCCATAGGAATAAAACCAAGAATCTCCAGTGGAAAATTAAGGACAGCCTGGATTTCATGTGCTGAGATACCTGAAAGATTGAACACTTCCTTCTGGAACATCTTTGGTCATAGTGCTAAGGAGACAAGATGCCTTGAAAGAGCCAGTTTGCCTGTAAGACTTGATCATGAACAGAAGTGGAAGATAGACATTCACAAGTAAGGAGAGGTAACTTGTAGAATTTACTGAGTTGAGCCTTAAGAGATACTTCTCTGTGTCTAAAAGAAAAATAACATTATACAAATGTAGTCTAAAAAAAGTTAAAGGGCAATTTTCCTGCAGGTGCCTTGGCTTTATACTGAGAATCTGCCAAAGCAATTGATGCAGTCCTCTGGGTTAGACCCCCTCAGCCTGCAGAATCCACCGACCTTGCGGTCATGCACACAAGCTAGTTCACAAAGGAAAACTTCCCACGCTTTTTTTCTTTCACCCCTCCCAGAGCCACAAAGGGAACAGAGCGAGTGTGGGGGTGTTTATATAAGGCAGTTCTTGCCTACTCAGAGGGGAAAATTCAATCTAAATGGTTATGCTTGTTTAAAAAAGTTTCTTATTTTTAAGAAACACATTTCTGGACCAAATGGTAAGAATTTTCAAAATATTTTGTGTGTGCCCTTTGCTGTTAATATTCATGATTTTTAAATATTGAGAATTTTCTGACTATGAAGGATTTTTCTTTCCTTTTAGTTTTTCCGTCTTCTTTGCTCGACAATGTCACTAACCAGGAAAATGGTCTGACATTCAGCTAACTGTGAGACCAGCCTTCTCTGGAATGCTGTGTGGTGCTGTGCTGTGACTTCCATGGAATTTAATCCCTGTTTACTAAGGGCTCCCACTTATGTTAATACCATATGTTGGAAAAAAGTGAAGTAAGTCAGTAGGCCTCTACCACTAGATTATGAGCTAGCCTTTGAAAAATCACAATTAATAGCAAAGAAAGATGTTCTGTTGAGGCTTAGTCTGATTCACTTCCATTGCTTGACTGTGGGATGAGAGGAAGCGTGAATCCTAGGAAGGGGTTGGGGACGGGGCACGTGTAGCACGTGTAGTGTGTCGGCCCTGAAACCCACATCCACCCTGCTGCGCTAGGAACTGCTCTCTGACTTGCTCTCCAGTTGCCACCCTGTTGGCTGTGAACCTGACCCTCCTGGTCTGCCCAGACGCTTCTGATGAGTGACCCAGGCTGTCACTTGGCTTCTTTCCCACCACTGCTTCAGTTCCCTGTACGCATCACAGGTAAGGGGTGCCTGGCTCCTGGATGCCAGGTAGACTCTGAGGACTCCATTGTTCTAGGACCTCAGTTTCCCACTTCAATCTTTTGGGTGCGGGTGGGGGTCCATATCACAATGTCTAAATCCTCAAACATCTACTTAAAAATTATTCTAGTTAAAACACTGGCAAGACACCTAACAATTCAGGATCGGGGGATCTTTGTCCCGGAGTCACAATTGTTGGCTCTTAAATGGTTTCATGGAGGTGAGATTAGCGGTGGCCCCTGTCACCCTCTCCCTCTTCCCACCCCACAGTGTTAGGATTCCTGGCAGGTTATCTGGGTTACGGCTTTGAGTTGCCTGACGTGGAGAGATTTGAGCTGAGTGGGGAGAGCACGAGTTGCAGAGGAAGGAAGGTGTGTTATCACTGGTGATGCTGACCACTAACTAGGCACCATCAGAGGCGTGCTCCTGGCCCTGAGGCAGTAAAAGCAGCACGAAAGAGTTACCTTTCAAAAGGATCAGCGAAAACCAGTCCTCCACATCAGTGAGAGCTTTTAACAAAGGGCAAGTGTTGCCTAGCCATAAAAATGTTCCAAGGCTCCCTTTATTTTATGCCATTCAGGCTGCATTTCTTTGTCTATCCCTTTAAGTAACTGGTGTGTAAAAGGCAAGGGTGTGCTGTTTATGTGTATCTGTGTGTTACGGGGGTTGGGGGCATCGTGGGAATGGAGACAACTTTAAAATTGAGATTTAAATTTTTATCCTGGTAAGAGAAAAAAAAAAAAAACCGTTTAAAGCACAGAAGAAAGCCTCCCTGTTTTGTGCACAGAATTAAGATGTCAACATAGCCATGTATGTTGTGCATGGTGCTGGATGCATTCCATTTAGGCTTATACTCAGAATTGGAAATGGCAACCCACCCCAGTATTCTTGGGCCTTGCTGGCGGCTCAGTTGGTAAAGAATCCACCTGCAGTGTGGGAGACCTTGGTTCGATCCCTGGGTTGGGAAGATTTCCTTGGGGGAGGGCATGGCAAACCACTCAAATATTCTTGCCGGGAGAATCCCCATGGACAGAGGAGCCTAATGGGCTACAGCCATGGGGTTGCAAAGAGTCAGACACAACTGAGTGATTGATTATTACTACCGAATTGTGATATATGGTGCTTTTCGTGAAAGGTACTTTTTTTTAAAAGATAAAAGTATATTGTTAAGAAAATGAAGGAAGCCAAATATAATCAGAAAAAAAAAAAAGCAAAAGTAAAACACAGAAGCATAAGGAACAAAACTGTTTGCTTCGTTTTGTTTTTAAGAGGGAAAAAAAACCACCTTAAGATATACTGATGTTGTCTCTGACTTGAATGGCCTGGTTTAAGTTCACTTCAGCCAGGCAGCTTCTCTATTCACTTAAAAATATCCGGTCATCTCTGGTAACATTCTCTGAAAAAACAGAATGCCAAGAGAAAGGACTGCAAAGGATTTAGAAAAAGAGAAGCAAAAGCAAAACCCCCATAGGATTAGAGGACCAGAACTTTTATGATTGGTTCTTTTATAAGAAATTGAAAAGAAAAACTAAATACTATCTACTGTAGCACAACATCATTTTTGTCTTAGGATAACTTGGTTATCTCCCTTCCACCAAAGTGTCTTTGAGTTTAGTGTTCTAAGAAATGTCTGCCCCACTCTTGCTAATGGTCTAAAATATTTACTTTCAACTAACAATGTGGTTTCACTTTGGACTGTTTTCTTTTTTTGGAAAGGTTTGCTTACTTGATTATTGTCTGCAAAATGCGTAACAATGACAATTCCCTTCTTCAGTACCTTGTAGCTAGCATGCTAAATGGAGCCTGCTACACTATTGTATACAGGAATTCTAGCCACTGGAACAAAGGAAAACAAACGGTAGCATTCGTAAGACGAATAAAACAAGTAGAGTGTTCACAGGTAAAGTAAGACCCATAAATTACTGCTACCAATTTCCTAGATGGAAAGAATAAGGTTCTTTTTTCCTTTTCCCCATTTGGGAAAGTCTCAGGATGTTTTTTAGAGAAGGCAATGGCACCCCACTCCAGTGCTCTTGCCTGGAAAATCCCATGGACAGAGGAGCCTGGTGGGCTGCAGTCCATGGGGTTTCGAATAGTCAGACATGACTGCGTGACTTCAACTTTCACTTTTCACTTTCATGCATTGGAGAAGAACATGGCAACCCACTCCAGTGTTCTTGCCTGGAGAATCCCAGGGGTGGAGGAGCCTGGTGGGCTGCCGTCTCTGGGGTTGCACAGAGTCGGACATGACTGAAGCGACTTAGCAGCAGCAGCAGACTGTTTTTGCGCCCGAATTCCCTTTCTGAGGGGTTCCCTTTGATGGCCGTTTCATTACCCTGTTGTTTCCCCTGGTGGCTCAGATGGTGAAGGATCTGCCTGCAATCCAGGAGACTTGGGTTTGATCCCTGGGTCAGGAAGATCCCGGGCAGGAGGGCATGGCAACCCACTCCAGTATTCTTGCCTAGAGAGTTCCACAGACAGAGGAACCTGGCAGGCTACAGTCCATGGTGTTGCAAAGAGTTGGACATGACTGAGCACAAAGGACAAGGACAGGCATTTGAAAACTGAGACAGTCAGTCCATAGTTTGGCTATGGGTCTGTGGAAGTGGCTTAGTATAAAAACTCTACCCAACAGAGGGCTGGTGACTGGTTGCACCAGCTAGAGGCTCTCTTTTTGGGATTTTGAATGTGAGACACACAGAGAAAATAACAGATTAGATGATTGGGCAGAAAGCAAAAAATGCCTGGAGTAAACGAGTAAGTAGAAATCAAGAGGCGGCCAAAACTTTGAGGCAGCAAAATCACTGAGATCGAGAGAGATAAAGAAGAATAAAACGATACTGGTAGGTAGCTGCAAGAGCTTAATAACCAGAGTAATTGAGTCACTAAAATGGCAGAAGACTGAAGTGTGTGTGTGTGTGTGTGTGTGTGAAGTTGCTCAGTTGTGTCTGACTCTTTGCGACCCCGTGGACTGAAGCCCTGCAGACTCCTCTGTCCATGGGATTCTCCTGGCAAGAATACTGGAGTGGGTTGCCGTTTCTTTCTCTAGGGGATCTTCCCAACCCAGAGATCGAACCCGGGTCTCCCTCATTACAGGCAGACTCTTTATCCTCTGAGCCACCAGGGAAAACATATAATAAACATTTCATATAATTAACTAAATACTCTAAAATTCTCCGGGTACTGACTGGCTACTGAGATGACAGGATAGACTCCATTTCTGTTCTTCCATGAGGCCCAGCTGTGGTGTCCCAAACATCCTCACAACAGGCCCCTATAACCTAACAACCCAAATGCTAACAACATACAAGAGTCTCCCTAACACAATTTTGTTCCATGATTTATTTAAATGATCAACCATAAGTGTGTTTGGAAAGCATGAGAAATATTTTTCTGTAACTTAGGAGATGTTTCTTAGATCTTACACCAGAGAAAGGTACAACTGTATTTTCTATTTGCCCCTATAATAAACTGGAAGACATATGAGCCCATTAAAAGTGAAATGGGATTGGATTACCTCTTTAATGCTTGCATTTTGTAATCACAATTGACATCAATGTAACAAGAATGAATCTTCTCCTGAAAATTTCTACACTTCTATAAATCGTGGAAAAAATAAACATTTCAGTAAAATTATCAAGATGAGTTCATTGTCTATTATTCAGTGAGAGTCCAGAGAAGGCAATGGCACCCCACTCCAGTACTCTTGCCTGGAGAATCCCAGAGACAGCGGAGCCTGGTGGGCTGCCGTCTATGGGGTTGCACAGAGTCAGGCACGACTGAAGCGAGTTAGCAGCAGCAGCAGTAGCAGTGAAAGCGTTATTTTCCTGTTCAGGATCCTTTTGTAATTCAGATCTTGTTATTGCTGATTTTCTGTAGAGAGCAACTAGAGACTTTTAGAGCGCTGTATTTTCATCGTAGTAAATGTTACTTGAAATAAGGGGGCTTTTGCAGGTAATGAGAGTTAACAGTAAGAGAGGAAGAGAGAGGAAAGTCTATTTGGCGATGAATACGGCCCACTGCCCTCTTCTGGACAGACTAGGAGGAGCAACAGTGTATATGTGTAAAAAAAAACTTCAAATACTTTCTAAATTTATTTCAACAATATTTAATGAATGTCTACAATGTGCTGGTTTGCCATGGCATGATGGGCCAAACCCCAAGAATGCCTGAAATTATCCTTCCCTTTGAAACGCTTACAGACATGATGGGGAAATGAAATTCAATATAATTTTTCTGGATATTCTATGTAAGTATCAAGTCAAATTTTATGTGTATTACCATAACTCAGGAAAACTTCATATTATTTTCATTCATTGTAAAACAGTTTTGTTCTTGGATGGAGAACAGAAATATATATAAAAGAAGCTGGCCAGCAGCAAATTCTTGGAAGATCAACAGGCATAAAACACAGTGAAACTGTGTGTCACAGCCTGATTAAAAGATTGAACTAAAATACAGCCTTATGTTGCCCTATTTTCATAATAAAGATGTTCTCAGTAAGTAAAGTAAGTAAAGATGTTCTCATGTTGATCATGAGTTCCTTTACCTTTCCAAGGTTTCAACTTATACTATTCAAAGTAAAAGATTTCACTTTTGCTTTTCAGAATTTATTGCAAGCACAATATACGGAGTTCCAATTTTTTCAGCCTAAGGATCAGAATTTCAAGTTTTATAAGTCTGTTTCTATCTTTTATATATTTTATAAAATATTTTTCTCTATTTAAAAATTTCATCTTACTGTGACAAGGCCAATGATGTGATGTTTATTCTAGAAAATCATGAATTCCGTCTATACCCCTCAAAGAAACCATCATAATGACATTGACCTAATAGTAAAAAGCTTTCCAGGCTTTGATGAACAGAGTTTACACCAGGCCAACTATTTGTAAACACTATCCGTAACGAGAAGGCACGGATGCTCTGAGACAGACTTTGGAAGCTACAATCAACATACTCAGCTGTTTATGATTACAGTTCTGTGTCCAGAGTTTAGCTAGGGAAAGCAATGCCTGAAAATCCGGAAACCACAGCTGGAAGAGGTTTCACCTAATGCATGTGGACATTGACCTTTGGACAAGCTGTATGATTTGCTCAGGGTCACAGAGCGGGAGTGTGGCTGAGCAGGATGTGGGCTCATATTTAATCTCCATTACATTGAACTTGCTTAGACTACTGCTCCGAATCTGATGAGGATCAGAGCTCCTCATGTTTAAGCTACTCTTAAAGGCAACATTCTAATAATTCTTGTCAGGCCCATCCTTTATGATTATCTTGATTCAGCGATGAAGTTTTTCTCTGATTCGATTCTTCTAATAATACAATTTTTATCATAAATGTGTTTGGAAACCATGAAATACATTTTTGTGTAATAAGGAGCTCTCTTTTAGACCTTAGACCAGAGAGAAGTACAATTTTATTTTTTGACTTGCTCTTATAATAAACACAGGGATGTATGCTGTTAAGTTAAAACTCTCCAATATTTCATTACTACAACTAAAATCATCTAGGGTAACTCTACTGAAAATTCTACATTTTCATTTTTCTCAGAATGGTGGTCATAATAGGAGAAAAATCTTCAAGGTATATTTTATATTTTTATTGGAGTATAGTTGATTTACATGCATTAGTTTCTGATGTGCAGCAAAGTGATTTGGTTATATGTATATATGTGTGTGTGTGTGTGTATATATATGTATATTCTATTCAAAGGTCTATTTCAAAGAAACAATTAATTTTTGGAAAAAGCACTGGAACAAAGTCAGAAGAATTAAATTCTAAGCTGGCTTTTTTTTCTCTGAAAGCTATACATTTAAAAAATTGAAGTATAGTTGGTTTTCACCTTTATATTTGTTTCAGGTATATAATAGTGATTTATATTTTTATAGATTATACACCATATTGTTAAAAATATTTTCTGTATTTCTTGTGCTGTACATTACATCCATGTGACTTATTGATTTTATGACCAATAGTTTGTACCTCTTAATCCCCTTCAACCATTTCATCCCTCCTCTCATACCTCCCCGCTCTGGCAACTACTAGTTTGTTCTCTGTAAGTCTATTTCTTTTTTGTTATGTTTGTTCATTTATTCTGCTTTTTAGATTCCACATATAAGCAAAGTCATACACCATTTGTCTTTCTCTGTCCGACATCTCACTTAGCATAATACGCTCTGGGTCCATCCATTATCCATTCATCTATTTAGGGGCCCTTAGGTTGCTTCCATATCTTGGCTACTGTCAACAATGCTGCAATGAATGTAGAAGTGCATATATCTTTTCTGATTAGTGTCTTTATTTTCTTCAGGTAAATACTCGAGTGAAATTGCTAAATCTTATGTTAGTTCTATTTTAACTTTTTTAGGAATCTCCATACACTATGAAAATAGTGACTGCATCAGTTTAGATTCACATCAACAGTTAAACTGGCTTTTCTTCTTTATGTGTCCATGGTGACATCATCTAAGTCTTAATTACATCGTCAGTAAAATGAGGCTAATGACAGATGCCTTTTTACTTCACACGGTTCTTGTAGTAGAAAAATAGATAATAGGTGGAAATTACTTTGAGCTTTTCTGAAGAAAAGCTCTGTATTACTCACGTTTTAAAATAGTGTATGCTGTTACATATCACATGTTATAATGCTGCTAATTATTATATATTGTCTTACTTAAAATTTGTAGTTGTATTTTGAAGCAATAAGCACAAAAAGTACACTTGTATATGACAAAATAACATTAGAAATTCATACATGTTTAATGTTTCAGGAAGTTGAGTCCATAATTACCCTATGTCCTTTTTTCTATGAAATGTAAGGCTGACTAAAGATTCTTTGGATTAATGATTTGGTGTCTGGCACGAGATTTCTTCTCACACCACTAGATGGCGCAATTTAAGGGTTCAGTTCAGTTCTGTCGCTTAGCCGTGTCCGATTCTGCGACCCCATGGACTGCAGCATGCCAGGCCTTCTTGCTCATCACCAACTCCCGGAGTATACTCAAACTCAAGTCCATTGAGTCAGTGATGCCATCCAACCATCTAATCCTCTGTCGTCCCCTTCTTCTCCCACCTTCAGTCTTTCCCAGAATCAGGGTCTTTTCAAATGAGTCAGTTCTTTGCATCAGGTGGCCAAGTACTGGAGTTTCAGCTTTAGCATCCTTCCAGTGAATATTCAGGACTGATTTCTTTTAGGATGGATTGGCTGGGTCTCTTCACAGTCCAAGGGACTCTCAAGAGTCTTCTCCAACACCACAGTTCAAAAGCATCAATTCTTTGGTGCTCAGCTTTCTTTATAGTCCAGCTCTCACGTTTATACATGACTACTGGAAAAACCATAGCTTTGACTAGATGGACCTTTGTTGTCAAGGTAGTGTCTCTGCTTTTTAATAAGCTAAGTTGTTAAAGACTTTCAAAAGAATTTGTCAGAAGCCTAGTGACAGAGTGACAATCTGTTGTACGGAAAAGATGAAATGAAGAAAGCTAGAGAGGGGAAAATGTTATTAATATCCAAAGTTAAATACTTGTCCCCTCTCAGAGACAGAGGCATAAAATCAGGAGACCTGTTCCTACGTGCAGTCTTGCACTAACCAGCTCTTCGGAGAATCACTTCACTCGTATGGGCATAGATTTCTTCATCTAGTCAATTTCCTTCAAATGCATCCTCTTTCTCTCTTTCCTTGTTTGGAGCCAGGACAACAGTCATGAGTTCTGTGGAAGCCATGACATATCAGTATACAGTAGGTACTTGGAAATAATGATGGCAGCGTTCTGTACAAGTGCATGGTCTGAGAGGGCAGCCAAACGGAAGTCACACCATCAGGGTCTGTTCCCGATTGTGCTGTGCCCCACGGCAGCATGTGACTAGGTGAACTCCCTCTGAGCTTGCCCCACTTCCCTATAACACCAGCTCTGGAACATTTTACACTTGCCTCCTCCAGGAGAGTTTACAAGGGCTAATGAGATAATGTTATGGGAAGCCAAACCTTTTAACAAAAGCTACTAATTATAAGCAAAGCATCCGTGGCTGAGTATAAAGTCTGACCCATCATCTGTGTTAAAATGCTCTTGAACTGGGTGACATCATCCCCACATGTAAAAGAACACTTTGCTGGGGAGGTGGAAATGATCAAGAGGGAGGAAATCAGGTCTTCGAAGGAAAGCGCAAAGGCACTTGCACAGACAGGCCCTCTGCACAAGAGAAGGGTAAGGGTGACAGAGCGTATTCTTCATTAATAAGGAATCTTGTATGGGAGTGAAAGTGGATTTTTTTCCCAATCACTGAGGATAGGAGGGGCTGACAAGAATTTATATGACATTGGAAAGACCAAAAAGACAAAATATTTAGAGAAGAGATATTGGAGAGTGGATGTTGCACATGTTCTTAGTTTTATATCAAACAGATCTGTTTCTTTTAAGTCTTTTTTTTACAACAGACCTCTAGAACTTACTTTTTTTTGGTGGCAGGGTTGCTGCATGGCATAGCACGTGAGATCTTGGTTGCCCAACCAGGGATCAAACCTGCACACCCTACGTTGGAAGCATGGAGTCTTAACCACTGGACCATCAGAGAAGTCTCATGCTGCTGCTGCTAAGTCACTTCAGTCGTGTCCGACTCTGTGCGACCCCATAGATGCCAGCCCACTAGGCTCCTCTGTCCCTGGGATTCTCCAGGCAAGAATACTGGAATGGGTTGCCATTTCCTTCTCCAACGCATGAAAGTGGAAAGTGAAAGTGAAGTCGCTCAGTTGTGTCCGACTCTTGGCAACCCCATGGACTGCAGCCCACCAGGCTCCTCCATCCATGGGATTTTCCAGGCAAGAGTACTGGAGTGGGTTGCCACTGCCTTCTCCAGAGAAGTCTCATAGAGCTCATTCATCTTGCTTGACTGAAACTGTAGGCCTGTTGATTAGTAATTCCTTATTTCTCCCTTCCCTCAGCTGCTGGCAACTATCATTCTACTCTTTGATTCTGTGAATTTGACTATTTTAGAGACTTCATATAAGTGGAATCATACCAGATTTGTCATTCTGTAATTGACTTCAACCATGTTGTTGCATATTGCAGAATGTTCTTTTTAAAGACTGCATAGTATGCTATTGTAGTATTGATCACATTGTCTGTTCATCAGTCAATCAACTTTCAGGTTGATTCCTAGAGTACAGGAGTGCTAGTATCTTTTCAAGACCCTGATTTCAATTCTTTCTGGTAAATATCCAGAAAAGCCATGGTAGGTCATATGGTAATTGTATTTTTTAATGTTTTAAGGAACTTCCTTACTATTTTCCATAGTGGCTGCATTTTGTATTCCCACTGACAGTATGCAAGGGTTCCAATTTCTGAGCATCTTCAGCAACATTAAAAAAAAACAAAACCAGCCATTTTGGCAGTTGTGAGGTTATATCTTACTGTGGTTTTG
Source organism: Redunca redunca (assembly GCA_006410935.1). Lineage (NCBI taxonomy): Eukaryota > Metazoa > Chordata > Mammalia > Artiodactyla > Bovidae > Redunca > Redunca redunca. The sequence continues at coordinate 279,249 of SJYQ01000489.1, read as the reverse complement.
GTTTGCATTTCCCTGACAATTAGTGACTGTTTTCATATAACTCTTGGCCATTTGTATATTTTCTTTGGAGAAATGTCTACTTAGGTCCTTAGCCTATTTCTTAATTAGGTTGTTAGTTTGGCTTATTTTTTTAAATTAGAGTTATAGAAATTTCTAATGTATTTTGGAGATTAATTCCTTATCGGATAGGTGGTTTCAAATATTTACTCTAATTCCATAGGTTATCTTTTCACTCTGTTGATTGCTTACTGTGCAGAACCTTTTTAGTTTGGTGTAATCGCACCTGCTTATTTTGCTTTCATTGCCTGTGCTGTTGATGTCGTATCTATGAAATCACTGTCAAGACCAATGTCATGAGACTTTCCCCTATAGTCTGTTTCAGGAGTTTTAGAGTTTTGGATTTTACGTGTTTTTAAATCTATTTTGAGTTGGTTTTGTGTATGGTATAAGATGAGGGTCCAGGTTCATTGTTCTGTGCTTTCTCAGCATTGTTTGTTGAAGAGGCTGTTCTTTTTCCATTGCCTTACTCAATAGTGAAAACCAAGGGCTTGTCTTCTAAGATCAGGAACCAGGTAGGGCTGCCTGCTCTTACTACTTTCACTCAACATAGTACTACTATAAATCACAGTCAGAACAATTAAGCAAGAAAAAGAAAGAAAACACACCCCAACTGGATAAGAAGTAAAACTCTCTTTTTGCAGATGATATGATCTTATACATAAAAATCCTAACAACTATACAAAAAACTGTTAGAACTAATGCATAATTTCAGAAAGCTGCAGAATACAAAATCAACATACAAAAATCAGTACTGTTTCTATACACTGACAATGAACTATCACCCCTCAAAAATAAAAAAGAAAAAGTCCGCCTATAGTAGCACCGAAAAAGGATGAAATTCCTAGGAATAAACCTAACTAAGGAGATGAAAGACTTGTATACTGAAGACTGCAAAACATTAATGAAAAAAATTAAATGAGACACAAAAAATAGGATTACATTTTATATTCATGCATTGGAAGACTTGCTATTGTTAAAATGTCCATACTACCAAGTGATCTAATGATGCAATGCAATCCTTATCAAAATCCAAATGGTATTTTTATTTTACAGTAATAGAATACAATCATGTACATTTATACATTTTAAGTATTTACTTTCCATTAAAACAGCTAGTATTCTTGTAGTGTTGCCCATAGCAGTGATTTAGTGAAAAATCATTTCATTTTTCAAATTACTGCTTCAGTATCTTAGTTACCATCTGCAAATATGGAAAGAGAATTTTTTTAACCTGTTTAGTGGTATAANCTAGGACTGGAAGACCTGGATTTTAATTTCAACTACATGATTTACTAGCCATAAAATAATGAAAGTAATAATAATAATATGTGAAAACATCTTTCATTTGGTTGTGGTTTTTTGGTATAATTTTTTTCACATATACTATATTCAGTTTTTATCATATTCTTTCTGGAGCTCAGATTTTTTAACTGGAAAATGGGGACAATAACTCCTACCCTGTCTACCTCACAGAGATACTTTAAGAATGAAAGACAAAAAGTATGCAAAATTGCACTTAGAATCACAAAGCACTATGTCAAACCATTATCACCACTTAGATGAAGAGTCAGTAGGACAATGTATAATTATATTAAGAATGAGAGAAAAGGAGAATGATACTGACTTAACTGGTCAGTTGTATGAACTGGAGGCAGCTTACTGACTCCATCAATATGTCATATCCATGCCTGTTCTCTAGGGCTCCCACAAACAGACGGCACCAGGTTAATAACCATAAGGCTTGCAGATTAAATGAATTCTGGCTAAGGATTCATTTCCTAGTCTTATGTCTAAGAAATCTGAGCTTGTGCTGGATGATTCAAAGTTATTTCTTATATATAAGGGCTATGAAAGTTCTTAGAGCACATGCATTTACAGGAAGCTTATTTTTTCCTTTGGGGAAAACATTGTTCTGGGAACAAAATGACTATACCAATATTCTCTGAGCTAACGAAAGGTTACCTCCTTCCATGTGCTGAAAATGATCATGCAAAGAAATTAGTTTGGGGCATATGTGTTACGTGCACGTTAAGTTGCTTCAGTCGTGTCCGACTCTTTGTGATCCTATGTACCATAGCCCACCAGGCTCCTCTGTCCATGGGATTCTCCAGGCAAGAATACTGGCGTAGGTCGCTATCCCCTTCTCTATACCCTTATACGTGTTATAAGGTTGCCTTTTATACTGCCTTTCTGTTTACCTTCTCAAAACATTTTTCCCAGTGTGGGATGTACACGCCCCACATGTGGTCAGAAAAATCAATAGATGTTTAAAAGCCTGGAAGCATTTATCTCTGTTCACAGTAGCTTTATCTCTGTGCAAAAATAAAATGCGTTTTGATCAGAATTCCTTCTCTTAGCACCTAGTAACAAATACAGTTGAAACCCATTCAATTGGAGAAGAAAACCACCAAACAGGACCAATCAAAAATTTTCAAAACATACTGCCAAAGCTAAAATGCACTTACCTGAGCAATTATGTCTGCAATTTCTGAATAACTGTGGCATCTTCCCACACACGATCGAGCCAAAAAGTCCTCTACCAGCCGTGTTCCAATACCATATCCCCTGTGGAGGAAGGGAAAGAGTGTGCTCTGAAAATAATATTTGAGACATTAGTGAAGTCCCTCCATCTTTCAGCATGGATTCATCTGTTAGGATGGTTTGTAAATAAATAATAAAGTAAACCAAACTTGACAGGTCAAATGGCAATTTGGCAGGGGGTTCCTTATGACATGGCCCATAGAGTACAACTCCTCCAGGAAATTTTAACTAGTCTCCTTTAAGCAAAAAAGTCTGAGGAGTGAAGGCTGACCCAAACTTGACAGTGTAAATTAAAATTAAAAGAGGGTAGTGTTTGCAGCCTAATGTGTCTCATTGGCAGCTAGCTCTGTCATCACTGGCCATTATCAGAAGCAGAAGGAGGCTCTAGCTGACTTGTCTGCTACAGGTGTGGTATCTTTTCTTAGCATAGTTTCCATGGTAGGAGAGCAGGTATGTCTGGGATCGGTTCTGGAAGGAGTGGAAGAAGGGAATGGAGAAATAATTTTCTGGGGTGCCATTTAGTTTTCAGCTACATTGAAGTTGGAACACTAAAGTTTAGTGAAAAGAACAAAAAAAGCAAAGTTCAGAAAGTTCTTTTTTTTTTAAATTTTAGGCAAATTAAATGTATGGGACTTGGGAGAAGGTATTTGTGTTATGTGTTCACTCTGTCTCACAGCAGATGGCTTGAGTGGTACCTAAAGCACAATTCTGCAAGCATTTTATTGAGATGTGATAATATATCCGAGCAGACAGATTCAACAAGATAGACCTAAAACTTTCAATCTACTTGAGAAATTATGAACTTAACAGTGGAAATAAAAGAAAGAAGACTGTTTTTGCTTACCAACTGGCACAAAATTGGTCTTTTAATGTCACAGCTGCATGTCCATGGCCTAGTGAAACAATTTGAACAGGGCAACAGAAGTCTCAACAAGTCAAAAGACATCACAGTCTGTACGGGACTATATTTGTTCCATAGGGTTTGAAAAGGGTGGGAGTGGATATTCAGTGGCCAGTCAACTGGGAGAGGGAGGTGGATTTGATGTCAAAGTGATTTACTAAATCTATGAGGTTATCTGTTTATATTTCTGAGTAGATAGAAATATTCAATTTAGCTTACTTGCCTTCCAAGAAAAATGCTTTGTGATTCTAGCCAGGAAGTTCACATTGAAAAGACTTTTAAAAAACAGAAACAATAGAAATACTTGTACCAGGATTTTAGGAAAAAAGGTTTCCAGTGTTTTCTATATTATGCATATCTGCAGGCTCAGCTACTAGGACAGGTAATGGAAAGGCAGAATGTTGTAGTCAGTGCAGTATATATCTTGCTTTGGTCAAAGGATATATTTCTGCAAAGCAGATATTTTATATATCAAGTTAAAAATGTAAGATGCTTTCAGCAGAAGCTATTAAAGAAATCCAAATGAGAATTATTGTTTTTCTTACGGCAAGGCCTTCCTACAGCCTCTCAAAATGCATTCTTTAACTAATATTTCATTCCTATTTATTAAAATATGCACCCAGGTAGCTACCTATAGGTAATTTGGGGGGGGGGTCAAATAAATGAGTGCCTTCATTTTATGCTGCTGTTCTACAAAACAATGGAAATTTAACAAGTTAAATAATCTGACTTCTGAAAATATTTTATCATGTGTTTAAGAGTGACCTAAATATAAAATAGCTTAAAAAGCTACCACTGTTACAATTTAGCTGAGGAAGTGCTCCTGACTAATTAAGAAGAAATTTTTTAAAAGAATGGCATTGAAACATGTATACTATCATGTCAGAAACGAATCGCTAGTCTAGGTTCGATACAGGATACAGAAGGCTTGGGGCTGGTGCACTGGGATGACCCAGAGAGATGATATGGGGAGGGTGATGGGAGGGGGGTTCAGGGTTGGGAACTCATGTACACCTGTGGTGGATTCATGTCAACGTATGGCAAAACCAATACAGTATTGTAAAGTAAAAAAATAAAATATTTTTTAAATAAATAAATTATAAAATAAAATAAAATATATGAGAAAAAAAAGAAAATAAAAGAATATGTGGACCAAAATGAACAGAACTTAGAACAATGAAAAAGAACTTTCTGATAGAAAAAGGATAAGCATATAGAAAGGGAGGAAAGCAAGAGCTCACAAAGAATCTTTCAAGCTTTTCTTAATGTTGTCTTTTTTCTGTATTTCAATCAAAAATATAATGAGCATTTTAAAAGAGGTCCAAAATGCTCATCTACACTAAATTTCCTCTTCAAACTTTCTAATGAAACCTTCTAACTAGTACAAATTTTCCAATCATTGCTCTGTTAGAAACCTTTTAAGGATCCATAATTAAGAGATTCAAGTATGTTTATAGATGTTTTATTATTAAGCAGTAATATAATACTCATATAATTGTTCTGAAAATTAAAGGCTGAATTAGTGTAGGAGAAATGTCTATTAATAAAGGAGAATGGACTTTTATTTTAAAAGAAAGGAATGAGTTCTTTATTTAATATGTTTTTAAGTAAAACAGAGTAATGTTAACAGTGTTCAGATAATAAAAACACCACGTAAGAAACAGTAAATCTCCCTTCTATCCATAATCTCCTGCCCTCCCCTCCAGTTCTCTCAGGCAACTACTATTAGCAGTTTTTTTCACAGATCCTTCCATAGATAGTCTATGCTTACATAAACACATATTTCCACTGGAAGAAATTATGCTAGAATAGAAGACTTAAAAAGAAATGTGATGACCCACCATATTCTTTAAAGAGCAATTTCAGTTTTACCACGTCTTTTGCTTACACATCACTAGCAAAGAAATGGTTTCTAGTGAAAAAGAAAATGTTACATGATTGATATTCATGGAATTAAAGCCCCTTCTTATTGCTTTAGGCTTTAAAGTGAAGTCTCTCAGTCGTGTCTGACTCTTTGCGACCCCATGGACTGTAGCCCACCAGGCTCCTCCGTCCACGGGATTCTCCTGGCAAGAGTACTGGAGTGGGTTGCCATTTCCTTCTCCAGGGGATCTTCCCGACCTAGGGATCAAACCTGGGTCTCCCGCCTTCCAGGCAGACACTTTAACCTCTGAGCCACCAGGCTTTAGGCTTTATGGCAACACAAATGGCAGTTATTAGAAATTATGTTCCTCTCAAGGTGAGATTTGTTGACATGGAAGAGCAGGCAAAATGGAGCAAGCCAAGTCAAAAGAGGAAGACCACAAGAACAAAAGACTCCTACTCACATTGTATCTAAATATTTATTCACATCTTCATCTTTTTCATAATCCTTACAGAGTTGGGCAACCAGAGCTCCATAGGTGAGGACAAAGAGATCTTTATTCTGGGAAAAAAGAGATAGTTTTATGTTATTGGCAAAGTTATGGGAAGTATACTACTGGTCCTTTATAAAAACTTTTCTAGCCAGAAGCAGCCTTTGAGATCATCTGTTCCTTTCTTCCATCCCCTTCCCCACTAAGTGTATGTGCTCAGTTGTGTCTGACAACTGCAATAATTTTCACTTTTGAGAACAAATTGTACCTATATTTGAATACATTGCTGGGGGAAAAAGAGCTCTGAAATAAATTTCTTAACATGAGAACATCTTTCTATGCATTTGCTTATACAACTTACAATACGTTTTCATGGAGGAAGTTTTTTAAAATACTAATGGCTAATATAAATTCTTATTGTTCTAGAATGACCTTTGGTATATTTTGACCATGTTTTCACTTGGAAGGAAAAATTGGGTGAGATATCTCATGAGTCTGCACAATCCCTAATAGGTTTCAGATCTGCTAAGGAGACCATCAGGCTGAACCCAACTATAGTAACAAACTTGGAGTTTTTCTTTATACTTAGAGAAAAATGGAGAATTTGCACTTTTCTTATAGATCTCTAAAATATGTAATATTTTTCAGAATAAATTAAAAATGAAAAGTAAAACTGAGAATAAACTGGGTTTAGTTTACCAAAGATATGTTGAAAATATGGAAAAAAAGAAAACACAAAGTTCAATCAATCCCTTTTAAAAAGTCTCTTTGGTTCACTGCAGAACTATTTACAACAGGTAGGACATAGAAGCAACCTAGGTATCCATCAACAGATGAATGGATAAAGAAGATGTGGTACAGATATACAATGGAATGTTATTCAGCTATAAAAAGGAATGAATTTGAGTCAGTTGTAGTGAGGTAGATGAACCTAGAGCTTGTTATACAGGGTGAAGTAAGTCAAAAAGAGAAAAACAAATATTGTATATTAATGCATATATAGGGAATCTAGAAAAATTGTACTGATGAAGCTATTTGCATGGAAGGATTGGAGACACAGACATAGAGAACAGACTTGTAAAGACAGTGGAGGAAGGAGAGGGTGGGACAAATTAAGAAAGTCAAGAGTACTGAAGTGGGTTGCCATGCCTCCTCCAGGGGAACTTCCCAACCCATGAATTGAACCTGAGTTTCCTACATTGCAGGCGGATTCTTTACCAGCTGATCTACCAGGGAAGCCCCATATATACACTGCTGCTAAGTCACTTCAGTCGTGTCCGACTCTGTGACCCCATAGCTGGCAGCCCACCAGGCTCCCCCGTCCCTGGGATTCTCCAGGCAAGAACACTGGAGTGGGTTGCCATTTCCTTCTCCAATGCATGAAAGTGAAAAGTGAAGGTGAAGTCCCTCAGTCGTGTCTGACCCTCAGCAACCCCATGGACTGCAGCTTTCCAGGCTCCTCCGTCCAGGGGTTTTCCAGGCGAGAGTACTGGAGTGGGCTGCCATTGCCTTCTCCACATATATACACTGCTGCTTCTGCTGCTGCTAAGTCGCTTCGGTCGTGTCCGACTCTGTGCGACCCCAGAGACAGCAGCCCGCCAGGCTCCCCCGTCCCTGGGATTCCCCAGGCAAGAACACTGGAGTGGGCTGCCATTTCCTTTTCCAACGCATGAAAAGTGAAAAGTGCAAGTGAAGTTGCTCAGACGTGTCAGACTCTTCGCGACCCCATGGACTGCAGCCTTCCAGGCTCCTCCGTCCATGGGATTTGCCAGGCAAGAGTACTGGAGTGGGGTGCCATTGCCTTCTCCACATATATACACTATCTAATGTGTTAAAAAGATAGCTAGTGGGAAGCTGCTGTATAACACAGGGGTCCCAGCCTGGCTCTCTGTGATGACCTACAGGGGTGGATAGGGGGATGGGAGGTAGGCTCAAGAGAGAGGGGGATATATGTATAATTATGACTGACTCACATTGTTGTATGGCAGAAACCAACACAACATTGTAAAGCAATTATCCTCCGATTAAAAAAAAAGTTTCTTTGTTTTGCATCTGCTATTGAAAACAAAGAAATAGAAGAGGATATCTGAGATAATTTACTACAGTTCCCTCAATCTTTCAGAGCAGGGAATGAGGCCTCAGGAGGAGTGAGTTACTCGCCCAGCTGGCCATGAATGGCAGAGCCTGGGGGAGTCTGAGACTGCAGGCTCCTCTCCATCATGGCAATTTTCTTTGAGGTGCACAGAAGAAGGCACTGCCTGGAGTAGAGGTGAGTAGAAGAGGGAGGTAGGCGTACCATTGTCAAAAATAATCTCATTTGTGCATAATCTTATATTTCCATGAAAGATCAAATATGGATTCCAGGTTAGAAGAGGTACCTGCAGGCTCAGGTATCTTGTGTAGCACAACATGGAGGGAAAGGGAAGGCCTGATAATATGTATTCAATTATTTTTTCTTAAATAAGAAGTAGAAATGACTCAGAAAACCAATAAAATAATTTATTCAACCAAGTGACTTCTTTGAAATGTTACATGATTTGATCCAAATACTTCCAAAATTGACCCAATACCACCAATGTCCATTCTCTTATGAATAGGTTTATATCATGATAAATATGTTTCTTTAATTGGGTAGAATATTTATTATAACTCGATACATTTTAAATCAAAAGAATCCAAATAGTATATGGTGCATAGGGATATAACTTCTGTTGAAAAGCTAAATCAAAATGTCACAAACACGTGTAGAATATATATTAAATACAGTAATTGACCNNNAATTCAGGGATAGGAAAAAAATGAGTACATTAATGTTTCTAGTAGGAAACCAATGATGTAAAGCATGTGATTTAAACAAAAATATTTGTTAAACAAACCACTGAAGGGTCATCATGTATTCAGTTTTAATTCCATTCTTATTTAAACCTTCCAAGAACCTAATCCTAAATCACAAGAACTGCCTGTAAATTATATACAAAATATCTGCCTTACATATAAGGAGCTACAGCAGAAGATAAATCACTGTTAAAAGCCAATATGGCAGTGTAAGAATAAGCAAAGTTGAAGGGGAGAGAGAAATGAATGAATGCAGTTGTTGCTGCCAGCAGTAAAACAAAAGAATTTGAAAAATAGAGAAAAGGAGATAAAATTATACCTATCTATGTGCCATAGCTTCAACATTGTGCCCATTTATAATTAAGGCTAAGCTGAAGAAAAATGGCATTTTCTTTTCTTTCCTCTCTCTCTCTCTCTCTCTGGTGGGTGGATACTAATTGTTTTACTTCTAGCTGAGTTTCAAGCTTGGTGCCCATAAAGGCCAGTGTTCTTCATTTTGTTTCATGGTCAAAGACTGTATCTTGAAAAACGTGTCCAGAAGGGTCTCAGATTGATCACAAGAGAGATCAACATAAACCTATCATCACAGTTTTAAAAACATAAAAATCAATCTTTTTTTTACATGAAAAATAGAACACCATTAATTATTTCAGGAGGTTCTGGATATATCAAGATAAAAATGTGTTTTAAGTGATATATAAGTTAAGTGACTTAGGTACAATATGAAGCACATACAATATTTTCCAGTATTTGAGGAGTCCCATAAAAAATGAAGATTCCAGACTGGCATCTGCAGCCATTTCCAACTGGGGCGTGCATGGGTTAGTCATACAATCCTAAGTATTCATGCCCAGAGTTACTTTATGCAATGCCCTTGGGTCTGCTGAAATAATGAACAGAATTTTAAACTTAATGATGAATTTTCACATCTGTAACTTCTGAATGCCTCTAAACCATAATAAAAGAGAGTTAAAGAACAACACTTATCCAAATCTCATCCTCAAATAGTTTTAAAAATAACTCTGAACTTGGAATATACAGGAAAGATAAGAGCCCACACCAACTTAAAATAATAATCATATTTAAGACTAGAAAAAATATTTTAAAGGCAATCTTTTTAGTATTGAGTTTTTGATGACCTATTCCTACTTAATGTAATATATAATCATCTATTTTGTATATATATCATTTCCTATTTCATGAAGTATGAAATACAACCAGTTACAAGTATGAAATACAAAGAACTGCTTAATCTTTTTACTTTTACTGTTAGAGATAGAAGAAAAATTTGACACTTCTGTAGATATAATTCGTCAGAAAAGAAGACTTTAAAATATGTATAAAGAATTGATTATTCTCTCTCAGTATGTAAAAGATCACTGTAACTATTCCCAGAAATGTCATTCATGTTTTTCTCCACAAAACACTCCCTTTGCTGCCCTGAAAAAGTCTACTTAATAGCATCACCTTTCAAAATAATTCAGAAATCACTTGGGAAAATATTTTCTCTAAAGCAGGAAAAAAAAAATCTCTTTGAGAATATATTTATAAAGAGATCTTACTATTTTATGGTATTCTGGTCTTCTGTGTGCAGGACGAGACATTGTGCCTGGCAGGTGAAGAAAGCTCACCAATCTTTGTCCTTTTGTGTTGCTTCTGTAAGTTCCTCCTTGCTCTGAGACTCGGGTGCTGCTTCTGCACTCTACTGCTCTTGCCCTCTGCTGAACTGGAGAGGAAAATAATCGTAAATAGGACTGTCTTATAGCCCAGTACAGTGCCTGCAATCAAATACTGCTTCACTTGTGGGGACGAGTTGTAAACTAAAGACATAAAAGCTGAGAGTGAAAAGTCAGACCAGAAGCACCAGCTACTGAGAATTCTTTGGCCCAAGGGAGTATAAGAGTGGTGTTTTGTTCTCATGCCAAAGCATTGTTTTAAAATCACAAACATAAACCTTCACAATCCAAGATAGATCTAAATGTTAGCATTATTTAGTCTTTGTATTGATTGTTGTGTGAATTCGAGAAAGGATTAGCAATTTATAGACACTAAATCCTGGATTCAAACCTAATTGACAACTCTAATGGGTTTCACTTTATCTCCCAAATAATAAGTATGAAAGATCCTCACTTAGTGTGATTACAAATCCAAATTTGGTAACTTTTTCTTTTTCATAAGCAGCCATTTAACGTGTGATAGAATTGGGGTGATAATATTTTCTTACAAAACTCTTGCTCAAAATGCATGTTCTACAGTTTGATAATGTATAACGATTCTGGCAGAGAAAGCAAGCCCTTAGCTTTCTTTTGAAAGTACCTAATATATTAGCTATTGAAGGCTGTTTTATTTATGCAGAAGTAGAGATACCTCAAGTTAAAAACAAGAAACCTTCTCATCTTGACAACTGCAGGGTTCAGAGGATCGAAACTAATCCAGAAATAGAAGCATAAAATTCAATTTGAGAAAGTAGTTTCCTATTTCTTACAGCCTGCGTTGATTAGCTTTATGTGTTCTGGAAAATTCTTGCTATATAGTGACAGACTGCTGACTACTTTGGAGCACAATGTGTTGTAGTTCAAAGAGCCTAGGAAGCTTTGGAAGGCTCAGGCTTAGCTGCATTTCTACCATTTACTGGTTGTGTCACCACGGGCAAGGCCATTTATTGCTCTTTGGCTTTGTTTCCACATCTGGAAAATGGCAATAACAGGCCCACCTCACAGAAGAATTGTATCAAAGAGATGATGTGTGCTGTAAACCGACTCTTGGCGACCCTACAGACTGTAGCCTACCAGGCTCCTCTGTCGATGGGATCCTCCAGGCAAGAATACTGGAGTGGATAGCCATTTCCTTCTCCATTATAATGTACTATACAAATGTGAATTACTGTAGATGATTTTTGTAGGTGATATATCAAATGGAATGCTGCCATATTTAAGGTATTTCTATTAGTGCTTTTGTTCCAGGATACCATTATCAGGAAGAGCAGTTTTGCTGGGTTGTGAAGTGTGGGACTTTTCAGTAGCAGATTTTAATAGCATCTTATGTTTGTATTAACTGTACAGTTTACAACATGTTTTCCATTTTCTTTGGTGGTGGTGGTCGTCATTAAGTCGTGTCTGACTCTGGTGACCCCATGGACTATGGCCCGCCAGACTCCTCTGTCCTTGTGATTTCCCAGGCAAGAATACTGGAGTGGGTTGCCATTTCCTTCCACATGGGATCTTCCGACCTAGGAACTGAACTCACATCTCCTGTGTCTCCCGCACTGGCACACTAAGCCATCTGGTCTCATTTTAATTTAATTACACCCTTGAAGTATTCAGTACTGTAATCATGACCATCTTAAAGGACGGAAATCTAAAAGTCAGAGCTTAAGAAATTTGTTCAAGATTAGCTGATACTGAAGCTGAAGCTCCAATATTTTGGCCGCCTGATGCTACGAGCTGACTCATTAGAAAAGACCCTGATTCTGGAAAAGATTGAAAGCAAGAGAAGGGGACGACAGTGGATGAGATGGTTGGATGGCATCACCGACTCAATGGACATGAGTTTGAGCGAGCTCCGGGAGCTGGTGATGGACAAGGAAGCCTGGCGTGCTGCAGTCCATACGGTCACAAAAAGTCGGACACGACTGAGTGACTGAACAACAACAACAAGCTGGAAGTGGATAACAAAGAGGAATTTGCACTAAATCCGCTGACTGCAAATCAGCAGTGTCTTTTTTTATTTCCACTGCTCATATGCTACTACGTTAGAGCAAAATATTTTAGAGGTCAACTCACAAAATCTCAGAAGGTATGCTGACAGTATGTTGCAGGGCCCAATTTGGGGGGTAATTCTTGGTTCTAGATGAAAGATCCCGAGAAAAACAGAAAAAGTGTGTACTTGGTGGGAGGCAAATGATGATACAGGAACTGATTTCACTAAACTAATGCTGTGGTGACATCAGGGCCACTGTGAGAATTCAGGACATCCTGGATTCATTAGAAAAAGCCAGGACTTCCCTCGTGACCCAGTGGATAAGAATCCACCTACCGATGAAGGGCACTCAGGTTCAATCCCTGGTCTGGAAAGATTCCATATGCCAAGGAACAACGAAAGCCTATGTGCTACAACTCCCCCAACCCCTGCCCCCCGCCA